>WAAG01025621.1:12696-26672 GCA_013390105.1 Tichodroma muraria | reverse complement strand
CCCCGCGCCCGCCGCCGCTCGGGGCGCTCGGCAGCGCTGGCTCCGCGCTGGCTCCGCAGAGCCGCCCCGCACGGGCCGTGGGGACCGGGTCCCCTCGCTCGGCCCGCGCTTCAGCAGGTGCGGGCACGTCCGGCAGAGTGCCGAGGAGGATGGACCCAGTTCATTTTGTATGTCACACAAGAATTAGACACGGAGTTGTCAGATCAGCTCAGCTGCCGGACGCCTGTAAATACTGATGCCATATAAAACCTCGTTCTTTTGTCAGAATGGAAGAGAATATCAGCTTGAAGCTCCCGGGACCAGGTTTTGCTGTGGGTTTTAAGCCAGACTGACTCCTCTGTGCCGATGTACATCGGCTGTGAACCCACCTTTACTAAAATGCTGTTAGTGATTATATTTCTCTTGATCCAGATTCAGAGATGACCCAGTGAATGCAGCAGAAATGTGTTTCTGTGAGCCAAGTACCAAGACCTCAGAGAGTGGGAATGGTCATAACTGGCTCAGTGTTACGTTGATGGCTTATGCAGTATTTGTGTAAATTGGCCCCAAATCAAAGAGAAAATAAGTTTACCACTCCATTTGTTTTGCTGTTGCTGTTGCTGCTGCCGTAGTGCTAGGTTTGTACTTACTTTAAATAGACAAGTTGGCTATGGGAAAATAGATTTGAAACAGGAACCACAATATACAAGAAACATGCATCAGCCTCAGAAGAAGCCCAAAGAAGTACGTTGATGGAGTTCAGCAGAGAGACAGCTCAGGGCAGCATCATAAGCACAGAAATTTGAGAAGGGAACACTTACGTATTGCAGATAAAACTAACACTATTGATGGCCACACTGAATGATTAAAATCCAAATCTGAATGTGCATTGTAACAGTCAAGGCAAATAAACTGAAACACCTTTTGAGACTAAAAGAGAATATGCATTGCTGGGCAATGTGAAGCAACACCTAAATCTCTTTCCAAAGGGAGGCATTTCAAACAGGACCTAAAGGAATTCTTGTAGCCAGAATAACCCCAAAAGTTCCTTCTCTGTAGAGAAAATGCTGCTTTTGATTTTAAAATCAATACAAACTGACTGTCCCAGTTGGTGTTAATTACTTCATATAATTAATTTGTTCCATTTTCTAAGAAAATTTCAGGTATAAATGTCTGATACTTAGGCTTTTAAAAAATGCCAACACGTTTATTAGTGGCTGTGTTCCAAGTCTGGATTAATGAAACCAGAATAAGCAGTTTGTTGTGCTTTAGCTGCTATCTAACTGTTCTTCATAAGAGTAGGAATCTGGGGCCTTAGTTCTGGCCCTGGTCAGGGAGAGAGTAAATTTGAGCTCATAAATAATATATGTATGGTGTTATATTAGTGTTATGTCTTGTGCAAGGATGCAGTGTTGTGTTCTGAAAAAAGGCAGGATGTTCTGTACAGGATTTTCTTGTAATGGGTTGGTGCATAGGGTTGTTACATGAAAAATATTTTCTTATTAAATAATTTTCACTTGAAAGTACTTGAAAATAAAGAAGAAAGTATAGTTTATATCCTAGATAGTGTATTTTCTCAGTATTTTTTATTAATAGAAGTGTTTGAGCTTTTTTTTTTAATTAATGGAAATCTGATTTAATTTAAAATAAGGTGATTATCTTATGAAAATCAAAAAGACTATCTTCCTGTCAGACATGGCTCTATAACCTACTGTTCCATTCAGCTGGAGAGCAGCCATCACTTTATGATCCCTAAAGCATTCTTTTGAAAGCCTGGAGTTTGATATCCACTAATATCTAGAAGCTGGGGGACCCGCTGCACAGATTTACTGTAAAGATGGTCCCATCCCCATAGAACTAGTGCTGTTAGTGGTCATGGAATAGCCAAGAGACTGGCATATTGAGTGAAAGTGAGAGTTTATAATCTGGCCTGGTTCTTGTTTGCTTGTCTATTTACAGCAGTGTTGTATTTACTGGAAGAAAACTACTGGGTCAAGCCCAAGTTCACACTGGAATTCGGTGGGTCAGCCAAAAATTAATCCTGATATATCCTGGTAACTGTGGTGTCCCTGCTGATGTGGGAAGCTTCTGAAAAACACAAACAGAGTGTTGAAGCTGTGAAATACAGAAGATGTCTGCAAAGGAAGAGAATATTTTGCCCAGCTATTGGCTGATTTATTACTACTGGTTGTTTGGCTAGTGTGTTACCAGTTTCCTACCTCTGCTATTAGCAACTGGTAAAGAAGACTGAAGTATTGAATCTGAAAAGTGATATGTGAGACATCAGCAAGAAAATACTCAGCTGTGTTCTGAATTCCTTAAAAATCAATGCAAATTCCTCCTTTATTTCAGGAGGAATAAAACTGACTCTTCGAAGCAACACTTGAAAAATGCCCTAAAACCTTTCTGGTAAGTTTACAATGCAATTTAGAATTAGAAGCACTTCGACTTTATTGCACTCATGCTGCAGTAACTATATTAAGTAGAAAGCAAAATAAAATTTCAAGGACAGGCCATAATTGAAAAGTTAATTCATTTTTAATATTGATATTCTCATTTTAAAGAGCTTTAAGCCTGCAGGCTAGCAAAAGAATATCAGACTCCTTGCTCTAAATTTGCCTTTTAATCCCAAAAAAGTCTCTTGTAAACAGAGGTGGTCCTTCTGTTCAGTTAAAACTCAAAGCATGAGAAGTTTTTAAAGCTTCAGCTCTTTTTATAATGCCTTAAGCTCTTACATTCTTTTATAAAAAAAAATCCTACAGCACATTTGAAACTGATTTGCACAGAGGGGACCAGACTATTTGCTGCTGTAAATGTAAAAGTGGTGCACTGATTATTTTTTTGTTGTTGTTGTTGTTGCTATTGTTAATATTATCAATATTATTATTATAAAGAAATACACGCTCAAAGAACAGGTTTTTCTTTAAACAGTATGTTTTTGTCCCATTGAAATGCAGCCATCTGCAGGCAGTTATATAATAGTGCATAGCAACAGTAAAACAATTATGAACAATATGTGGCTATATTTAACACTTCTTACAGCACTGATTATTGTGAATGTTAATAATGCTCAGGACAAGCAAGAGAAAATTAATTTTAGGGGGAACCTTAAGTCGACTGACTATAATTATGCATTTTAAAGGATTTGGGTGTGATCTTTTATGGGAATAATTTTTCTAGAAAAGTTGGATTAAAGACATCTCCTTCAGAAAGCCTGGGAGATTCAGAGTCATTGAAATGGAATGAGGTTTATTCTTCTCAGTTATTGTGGCATTGTGAAACTTGCAGTGGATTTTCATTTAAAACAGTCATGTTCTAACATCCATTTAATTTTTTTTAAAAAACACTCTTTTCAGATTCAAGCTTGCTGGAAAGAGCTGGCCTGATTTTCTGCAGTTGATATGTGTTTTGCTCAGAGAGCTGGCTGCTAAGTGTCTGTGTATGGGATGCCTGGGCTCCCTCTCTGCTTTGTGGGTGAAGCTCTGGCAAGGCTATCTTGGCCCTGAAGCAGAGGTACCTTTTACACACCCCAAGAGAATCTGTCTTGCTCTGCACTTGTGTACAAAATTGATAGCGGCACCAACATAGGCCAAAAAAAAATCACCTACCATGCTGCTGAATCTCAAAACACAGGATGTGTGTCTGCTGTACCAAAGGGAAAGTAGTGCTGGTGTGTAGAGCTTGCAAGGTGGGACCATAAGGGTTTGGCCAAGGTCAGAACCTGCCCCCACCTGCCAAGAGTCATGTGTGCATCATATAAATTATTTCTACAACACATAGTCAGAATATAATCTTCTTTTACAAATGGTCAAAACACTGATATGACAAGTTGCAGTGTATCTTCTTGGAGATGTTCTCCTGTCTTTCTCACCCTACAGATGGGTTCTGCCTTAGATGGGGGATAGTATAATATCCAGAAACAGCACGTGTTAACAAACTCATGCTTTTAACAGGGAATAATTACCATGCATGGGTATAAATAGCAGCCTAAGGAAATAGACTTCAATTAAGAGTTGAAGTATGTAGTTTAAAAATCATAAGTTGTGTTTCTGTATTGCACTGGATAGATTGTACAATATTCCTTTCTTTTGTGTGTCAGCACATATCTGAGCAGATATGTATGCACTTTTAATGTTTTCTTGCACCTGTTTTAGAGAAGTCACTTATTCCTTAATAGAGAGGAAAGAGTCTTCTGGGAATATACACCCTGAAATTAGGATTTATTATAGGCTTTATGTACAGCTGACTTGGTTAAAAGCTGCCCTTCTGTGCAGTCAGATATCAAATTAAAAATGACAATATAAATAGATGAAGTTAATGACTATGCTGTGGAATATGGGAATAAACCATTTGACTCATGTTAAAACAAAGGGGAAAACTGAAGATTCACAATATATTATCCCATGTATGGTCAAAGATACTGCTATAGAAACAAGCACTAGTGCTTTGGATGGCAATTGATTTCTCATGCTGCACTACCTGCAGAGCCCTCTTTAATGCGTATGCTGAGATGATTAGCTGTAATAAGGAGAGGCTAGGGATTAAAAGTGTAAAAATAACAGCCATTACACTTCTTAGAAGGAATTCTCTGCGGATGTGTGCCCATGGCTCACTCACACTTGCTTTACTACCTGATGTACTGAGCTAGTCAGACAGAGCTTTGTTGGAAAAAGGTTTCTAAACACGGCTGTCAAAATCATGACATTTTGGTGGACCATTTTTTCTCCTCATGATTCTTTTTCTTTCTTTTTAAGAATGAGTTTCTTTCTGAAGACAAGAAATATTGTATATATCGATAATATTATATAAGTTCATCTACTCTTGGGCTGTAGCATCCCTCTTATAGAAATTTAATGTGCAAAGGAAGAAAGAAATGAAAATACTCTTTACTGATCTTCTAATTAATATCAGAATTTTTCATATTGAACATTTTAGTATTGCTGCAGCAGTTTACATGTTTAGAGCATAGGTGTACTTTCCTTGCATCTATGGATTAAAAGCTGCATAATACAAGGTTATGCATCATTTCAAAAGACAGCAGCTGGCTGGAAATGCCCTTTAAGATCTACCACAGCTTCTGTTATGCACACTGAAGTAATTCTTCAATTAGTAATGCAAAATCAAGAAATACTTTACTGCTGTTGTGCAAGGTCTTTGTTTGAGGGGAATATTGAGGAATTCCCCTGGATGTAGCTTTCATAGAGAATGAAAAAAAGGTTGCTCTCAGAAAGTTGACCTCTGAGAAGAAATAAAGGGTGATAAGGAAGTGAACAGACAGTCTGGTAGATTCCATCCCTTTTCCCTATTAAAAGAAAAACTGAGCCAAAGATTTGTTTCTCTTTGGAAACCAGTGTGTAACTGAGCATAGGAGATGTGTAAGGTCTGCTGTTTCTCACTTGGAAGCAGCTCTCATCAAAGACAGAGTAGGACTCTGAATACTGGATAAGACCAGTTGCTAACCAGAGGTACTGGAATCAGGGAGTATACCTTGTGGAAGATGAAATGGGCCCTTTCGTTACTCATCCCAGAGATGCATTGCCATAGTCAGTGAAGATACCAAAACTCCTCCTGTACTATCATATTCTTGTAAATGCTCAGAAGCAAAATAACTGAAATTGTTCCTTGCTGTCTGATTTCTGGTGGTGCAGAACCTAGGTGCTTTTGTATGTAACAAAAGTATATTTAATCTCTATTAAGTATATTTAATTTCTGTTAAGTGACAGCTTAGTGTGCAAAGGAAAATGAAAACATTTCTCAAGTTTAAAAATTAATTGCATCAGGTATAATTAATATTATTGTAAGAAAAAGAAATTTATTAATTGCCCATATAGTTTTGGTCTCCTTATACCAATTTAAAGGCAATTTTGCCTATATTCAATAAAGCAGGCTGCAATAAGCAGAATGTTTGGAGGATTAATGACATTAGCTCTGTCTTTACAATGTTTGTCCTTAGGAAAGGACAAATTGATCATTGCCTTAAAGTATACTGCTCAGAGTTCAGTAGCAGCTTGGGTAGTTAAGAGTGTGTAAACATAGACTTCTGCCCAAATGACATGGAGTGCACTTATACTTTCTTATGGCCCCCTTTTTCCTTTAGAAAAATAACTGGGACTAGAATAGAGCAGTTCAGTTGGAAGGGACCTACACCAGCCCTCTAGGTCAACAGCAATATATGCTGGTGGAGATTGCCAGTACCATTTTGTGATGGAGGGTGGAGCCACTTGGCAAATAGAGACTAAGAAAAAATGGGGATGCATGTCAAACAAAATTTAATTAAACCGTGTAATTGCAGGCTCAGATAAACTGCAACAGTATGAAAGTGTTGTGAGTACTCCCATAAGACGTATTAAACATACAATGGTTTGAAAAAAGATTTCATTTGTTGTCCAGCCACAGTAACGTCATAGTGGGTTCAAACAGATCAAGTGGGAAGATGGTAGCAGAAGGTGTCAGTAAATTAGGCTGTGAGAAGAGACCAAGGATGTATAATGGAGGAAAGGGTAGTCAGCAACAGTGGTGACTGAACTGCTGAGATCCTGCAGCTCACCCAGTGAATGAGCTGGCTGTTCACAGCCCAGGGGCTCGTGGCTGTGCTGCTTCCAGAGGCAGCGTGGTCAGGCTCCATGCGGGCTCGAAGGCCGGCTCTGGCCACAGTTCTTTGTAACATGGACTTTATCCTCTGTGGCTCATCTGCTGGTGATGACTCATGATTTACTTCAAAAAGAGAGGGCTGCCAAGATGACAAATTTAGGCTGCAGATCCTGCGTGCAAATTAATTCTCTCTCTCTGCAGTCTTTCCAATTTCCCAAAGCTCATCTAAGAAGGCTTCAGGGCAAAAAGAAGCAAAGAGAACACTGTTCATACCCCAGAGTTCAGTGTATGAAATGTGTTTAAACTGGTAAACAAAGTAAAGCTCGCAAAGCGCCCTGAAGATGCTCGGAATTGCAGCATTATTTCCCTAGCCTATTTTTTTATTTATTTAAGCTGTCAGTACAACTGCATTTGGAGTAGAGCCTATCTCCCACAGAAGTCTTTCTTGCTTACATGGAATGAGTCAGGTACAGCGTGCATAAAACACCTTGTGGTGCCAGACGTGAGGCAGTGTAAGGCAAAGTATTTCTCTGCTTAAAAAAAAAAAATGTTCTCTTGCCTAAGGTGGAAATGAAACGGAACCTCCAAAGGCTTCTTCTGTTCCTCATGTACCTATCAAAGGGTATAACAGTACTGAATTATTTAGGTAACTTTTCCTATTAGACTGTGTTCTTTTATGAATCATTTCAAGTGGCTTGGGCCCTAACCATAGGAAACCTTAGCATATTCTAAAGACTTGGAGAATTGCCCAAAGGAAAGATTTTAGGTGAGTTAAAAATTTATAGACAAAAAAATTTTGTGAACCTCAAATTGCATTTTTATGAAATAATCTTTTTAATCTTGATGGATGTGTTGGTTTTGGCTAGGGTAGAGAGAACTTTATTCACAGTGGCTGGTGTGGGGCTGTGTTGTGGATTTGTGCTGAACACAGGGTTGGTAACACAGAGATGTTTTTGTTATTGCTGAGCAGACCTTACACAGAGCCAAGGCCTTTTCTGCTTTTCNTGCAAAGGAAAATGAAAACATTTCTCAAGTTTAAAAATTAATTGCATCAGGTATAATTAATATTATTGTAAGAAAAAGAAATTTATTAATTGCCCATATAGTTTTGGTCTCCTTATACCAATTTAAAGGCAATTTTGCCTATATTCAATAAAGCAGGCTGCAATAAGCAGAATGTTTGGAGGATTAATGACATTAGCTCTGTCTTTACAATGTTTGTCCTTAGGAAAGGACAAATTGATCATTGCCTTAAAGTATACTGCTCAGAGTTCAGTAGCAGCTTGGGTAGTTAAGAGTGTGTAAACATAGACTTCTGCCCAAATGACATGGAGTGCACTTATACTTTCTTATGGCCCCCTTTTTCCTTTAGAAAAATAACTGGGACTAGAATAGAGCAGTTCAGTTGGAAGGGACCTACACCAGCCCTCTAGGTCAACAGCAATATATGCTGGTGGAGATTGCCAGTACCATTTTGTGATGGAGGGTGGAGCCACTTGGCAAATAGAGACTAAGAAAAAATGGGGATGCATGTCAAACAAAATTTAATTAAACCGTGTAATTGCAGGCTCAGATAAACTGCAACAGTATGAAAGTGTTGTGAGTACTCCCATAAGACGTATTAAACATACAATGGTTTGAAAAAAGATTTCATTTGTTGTCCAGCCACAGTAACGTCATAGTGGGTTCAAACAGATCAAGTGGGAAGATGGTAGCAGAAGGTGTCAGTAAATTAGGCTGTGAGAAGAGACCAAGGATGTATAATGGAGGAAAGGGTAGTCAGCAACAGTGGTGACTGAACTGCTGAGATCCTGCAGCTCACCCAGTGAATGAGCTGGCTGTTCACAGCCCAGGGGCTCGTGGCTGTGCTGCTTCCAGAGGCAGCGTGGTCAGGCTCCATGCGGGCTCGAAGGCCGGCTCTGGCCACAGTTCTTTGTAACATGGACTTTATCCTCTGTGGCTCATCTGCTGGTGATGACTCATGATTTACTTCAAAAAGAGAGGGCTGCCAAGATGACAAATTTAGGCTGCAGATCCTGCGTGCAAATTAATTCTCTCTCTCTGCAGTCTTTCCAATTTCCCAAAGCTCATCTAAGAAGGCTTCAGGGCAAAAAGAAGCAAAGAGAACACTGTTCATACCCCAGAGTTCAGTGTATGAAATGTGTTTAAACTGGTAAACAAAGTAAAGCTCGCAAAGCGCCCTGAAGATGCTCGGAATTGCAGCATTATTTCCCTAGCCTATTTTTTTATTTATTTAAGCTGTCAGTACAACTGCATTTGGAGTAGAGCCTATCTCCCACAGAAGTCTTTCTTGCTTACATGGAATGAGTCAGGTACAGCGTGCATAAAACACCTTGTGGTGCCAGACGTGAGGCAGTGTAAGGCAAAGTATTTCTCTGCTTAAAAAAAAAAAATGTTCTCTTGCCTAAGGTGGAAATGAAACGGAACCTCCAAAGGCTTCTTCTGTTCCTCATGTACCTATCAAAGGGTATAACAGTACTGAATTATTTAGGTAACTTTTCCTATTAGACTGTGTTCTTTTATGAATCATTTCAAGTGGCTTGGGCCCTAACCATAGGAAACCTTAGCATATTCTAAAGACTTGGAGAATTGCCCAAAGGAAAGATTTTAGGTGAGTTAAAAATTTATAGACAAAAAAATTTTGTGAACCTCAAATTGCATTTTTATGAAATAATCTTTTTAATCTTGATGGATGTGTTGGTTTTGGCTAGGGTAGAGAGAACTTTATTCACAGTGGCTGGTGTGGGGCTGTGTTGTGGATTTGTGCTGAACACAGGGTTGGTAACACAGAGATGTTTTTGTTATTGCTGAGCAGACCTTACACAGAGCCAAGGCCTTTTCTGCTTTTCATACTCCTCTCTGGCAGGGAAGTTGGGAGTGAATGGGAGGTTGGGAGGAGACAGCCCAGACAGGTGACCCAAACTGACCAAAAGGGTATTTCAGACCATGTGTCATCATGCTCAGTATATGAAGTGGGGCAGGGAAGAAGCAGGTAGGGGGGGGATATTTGGAGTGATGGTGTTTGCCTTTGTCTTCCCAAATCACCATTACACGTCCTGGAAGTGGCTGAGCACCTGCCTGCCCATGGGAAGCAGTGAATTAATTCTTCATTTTGCTTTGCTTGTGTGCACAGCTTTTGTTTTCCCTGTTATAGTGTCTTTATCTCAACTCATGAGTTTTCCAGCTTTTACCTTTCCAAATCACTTCCTGATCCTGCTGACTGGGGGAGTGAGCAAGCAGCTGCCTTAGGGTTGTTTGCTGGCTGGGGTGAAACTACCACATAACTTTAAAAAAAAACAACAGCCCTCCCTACTCCCTCTCACTCCACTAAAATGCCAGGTTAGATAACTAAAGGGAGTCTAACTAAAGAATTAAATTGGTCCCTTTTTTTTTTTTTTTAATTCTCTGCTCCAAGAGCTTCTTGAATATTGTTTCTTATTCCCACTCTGCTATTGAAAGTTTTATCTTAAGACCAGATGACACCTTGATCATGTGTAAAGAGCAGATCTCTATTCATGAAGCTTAATTAATGCAATGATTCATGATAGTATGTCAACAAAACCACAAAAAATAAAAGGCAGATATATTATCAGCTTTCAAATTGCTAACTGTGAATATTGTCAAACATTATGTTAGCAAAGCATTATGCTGATTGGATATCTAAATTTAGCTCTTACTAAAATAAGTCTCTGATCAGTAGTCTCAGCTGTGTCCAACAGAAAACCATTTTTAGGTTTTCTCACCAATATTAGTGAGATTAATAGAGGCAGGAAGCAATAAGGGAATATTCTAAGTATCATACCTTTAAAAAGTGATATATTGCAACATGCAATTGGAATTGAGTACTTATCAACATTCTGAAGCTCCTCAAACCTTCTTTAAAAGAAGAGTGATTCACAAAGTGTGGTAATCTGAAGAATAAAGAAATGTTGATAAAAATCTCAAAGATGGATGAAATGTTGATACATTATCTGAACTATCATGTTCTCTAAAGCATTATTCCTAATACCTGGATATCCCTTATAGAAGTTTGTATTGCCTCCTCTTAAAAAAAAACTGATAATGATTGCACAGATGGCCTGCTACAGTGTTCTGGTGAAGTTTTAACAGCTAATCTAAATCTCATATGCTGCAAGTTATTACTTCCTGTTCTAACCCCTTTGAGTATTGAAAACATTCTCTTTGCAAAACATTTTGTATATTTTTAAGTATCTTTTTGCCAAGGCTAAAAGACTAATTTTCCTACCTTTTTTCCTAAATTCCATCTAGGTTTTTGACTCACTGCTCTCCACTAGATTTTATCCATGTGTTTTTCCTCTTTCCAAAGTATGGGCCTGGATTTTGAAGTGTGGCAGCTGTGGCCTTACAATCCTTAGTAGAGAAGGGATTACCTCCTGTATGCCTTGCATGCCACAATGGCACTTGCTTTTATCTGAAATAGAATGACATTCCTGATTCATCATTTTTTAATCTACTGTAATCCCCTGTGTACTAGTACACAGCCAGTTATTCTTCTTCCTTCTTTGGCTTTCTTGATCCATCCTGTTATTGACCTATTCTAGATCATAGATTAGCTCTATAATATGTAACATATTGTGTTAAATTCTTGGGTGGTTTGGGTTGGTTTTTTTCCCTAATCTCTTTGAATCATTATAATGATAAAATAAGTGAAGAACTGTAGCAGATTGTCTTTGAATATCAGGAGTAATTTTATTTAATCTTTCCTGGATCAATTACAGTAAAGTAGATCCTGAATTAGTATAGGGAGAGAAGTAGTAGAGAAATGGGTTTGAATCTCCTCCACTACTTCTTTTGTAATCATAGAGTGATTTTTTTCAATAGTTTCCTTTGCTGTTAACAAAGCAGGAGACTGACTGAAGACAATTGTCAGTAGTGAGATGTGGGAAATGTCATAATTTGTTTGTTTTGAGCTGTGTTGATAAATTCTAATTCCATTCAGAAAGCTAGGTTATCTCCTTCAGAGAAATGTACTTATGAATTCTGAATTCAATACAGAATGTAATGGTATCTTCCGATTAGTATGTTGGTGAAAACAAGGCAATGCAAACAGGGAACTGCAGTTTGTCACATGTTGAAAATATGCTGGTATTCCTTTTTATGAAAGCCAGAATTACATGATTTATTTGCTCATCAGGAGCAGTATTTCTAGGAAGTGTATCTCAGAAGTGTATCTCTTGCTGTACCTGTGACTGAAGCAAGTGCATTATAAATGCGTTTATCAGTGGAGCAGAATAAATGGTCCATACTAAAAGCCAGATACTGTTCTGCAAAGCTGTTTGGTTTGGGGGGGGTTGGTGGCTTTTTTTTGTGGGGGGAGGAGGAGATAGGAAAAATTATTACTGTGGCCTTTAATGTCAAATTCTGTATTCTTACTGTGAGCAATCTAAATGGGGACAGATGTAAGTATAAGTAACTAAGCTTAACTAAGAACATGAGGTTAATTTTTAGATTGGTTTTTGCTAGTGTTTAATATGTTACAAATTTTGTAATGTTTCGCAATACCTGAAGTGTTTGTGTATCCACAAGCTTGGATGGCCTTTTCTCCAAATATATAATTTTGCCTAAAAAGCAATAGTACCTTTTTCTAAATCTTTGCCTGATTTAACAATTTGTAAAATCCTTCAGAAGGGCATTTAAGTAGCTCTTGCAGATAAAGAAACAGAGCTATAGAAAAGGGAAATGTGTGGCCTGAGTCAAGGCAGCAATTCAGTCCTGATCCCAGGCAGCCTATGGGAAGGACTCAGTTGGAGAAATTCACGGAGGAGTGTCTCCTGCAGGAAGGACCCCACACTGGAGCAGGGGGAGAGTGTGAGGAGTTCTCCTTCTGAGGAGGAAGGAGCAGCAGAGACGATGTGTGATAAACTGACTGCAGTCCCCCAGCCCCCATCCCCTTGTGCTACTGTGGGGAGGAGGTAGAGAATATGTGAGTGAAGTTGAGCCCAAGAAGAGGGTTTCTTTCATTATCCTACTCTCATTTGATTGGCAATAAATTAAAATAATTTTTCCCCAAGTCTGTTTAGCCCATGAGAGTAACTGATGAGTGACCTCTCCCTGTCCTTATCTGGACCCATGAGCCTTCCCTTTTGTCTCCCCTGCCCAGCTGAGTGCAGTGATAGAGGGACTGTAGCCAGCATCTAGCATTTATCCAGGGTCAACTCACCACACTGAGTTTGTTAATCTGCATCATACATTAACTGTTCCAAAATTAAAAAGAAAATTTGCACCAGAAAGTCTGTAAAATTTAGGCCAAAGTTGCATCAGTGTGCTACTCATCATACTAAGGCCTGCTTGGGTCCAGAAATGATGTAGAGACATACTTCTGCACATGTCTGTGCTGGAAGAAGAGCAGGTAAAATCAAGGATGATGTAATACATAAAGCAGAAAAATATAATTTATCATTCAGAAATAAAGGGACAAGAGATTTTTGCAAGGAATTAGGATGAATGGGGCAAGAAATATATGCCAGAAACTGCCAGAACAAAGAAAAGTAGGGGGCAAATCAGTGCATCTTCATGCAGGTTTTGCCACTGGCACTTCACCACTAGTGGCAGTCAACTAAGGCTGTACATATGCAGGATTTTTCTCCCTCAAAAATAGGATAGGAATAGAAATACACAATAGGAATATAGCATCTGCACAGCACTTCTAGAAATACACTTGGATTAAGTCTAGAAAGTATTTCTTTTGTAGTTGAAGATGTGAATTTGATCAATCTAATTATGAACTAAAATTGTGAGACTTCTGTGAGGTTTAAGCTCACAGAAATGCTAGTAATTAGCATTTCACACTGTCTGCTCTCTACA
Organism: Tichodroma muraria; assembly: GCA_013390105.1. NCBI lineage: Eukaryota > Metazoa > Chordata > Aves > Passeriformes > Sittidae > Tichodroma > Tichodroma muraria. Next base: position 13,256 of record WAAG01025621.1, on the reverse strand, counting down.
GTTTCATTGAAAGACAAAATTATTTCAGTTTCTCAGGAACCAAGTGGAATATATTACTTGTATTTACCTTGAAATAGCTGTTAAGAACACAACGGCTATTTCCCAGCATGCTGCTGTCTGTTCCCAGACTTTTTGCAAGCGCTCATACCTTGAGAGTTCAGAAAAATAATTTTCTATCATCTTATTAGAAATCACGACTTTTCCCATCCAATTAGTACACAACATACGTTTCTACCATCTAAAATAATAGCAAATGCTTTAAAGAATGAAGAGTTTTATTGCCACCTGGTGGGAGTCTTGTGTGTAACACTTACTAATTGTAGACAAGATTGGGAAGGTGCTGAAATACCTCAAGCTGACCAACAGCATCCTGCAAGAATACAGTCTAACTACATCTGGCATCATGAGAATAATTAGATGATTGCATTTGATAAGAAAAAACAGCATTATTAAAGAGTTTCAATCTGTCACTACACTCCTTTTAATGTCAGGTAAAGGCTCTGTTAAGTTACTAAATTCCAGTTCTTCTGATGTTAATAAACACAACTGGACTACCGGCA
>WAAG01025616.1:726-12273 GCA_013390105.1 Tichodroma muraria | reverse complement strand
AAGTTTTATTTGATTAAAAGTTTTCATGGAAAACTGCATTTATTTTTAAATGAAATAAGATGGTGATTTTTATCCACTGCTTATAGCCAAATTACCCAAAGGCGGCAGTCTGCATTGCAGATTTATGACATGCAAAATTATCAGGTTTTAAAACAATGTTTTTGAGGGATAGAAATTTACCAAAATTTGAAACCACTAATTTTCTTTTTCAGGACTATTTTGTAGCTTGAAAAGCCAATCCATTAAAGAAAAATATGGTTAAAATAATTACTCCCAAGTGGTGACTTTGGTTGCCAAACTTCAGGCTGGAGCCAATTTTTAGGGCTGATTTAGAAAAATAGGGTTTTTATAATGGAAACACTGATGTAATCTTTACTGCAGTGGCACAAATGGTGCTGGTATGATTGATTTATGGCATTTAAGCATCTTAACCTAAAATCTGTACAATTTCTGTAAAATAATTGGAAAATATCCTACTAGTGATTTAACACACTCTGCAGAAGACCAAAGCATTTTTGTTCATGGTTTCCACACTGTCAAACCTTGGCTTTGTCATGTGCAGTGATCAAGCTTACGAACACCTCTAAATATTATCAATTGGAATTTCCAAAAAGCTAAATAAAAACCTCAAAACTTTATAGACAGCCTATTTTCTTGTGGAGCAGAACCATGCCTTAATTTTTGAAAAGTCTATATGTGAAAACCAGTTTATAGTGGCAGAATCTTCTACATACAATTAATACAATATGTAGAGCATATCCAATTTCTTGGTATGTATTGTTAAAGAATTGGTAGGAAAACTGAGGAAACATTTAGGAAGTCCCCAGAAGTTACAACCAGGTTATGCTTTTAAACCAAAATGTTGGGAAGAAAATGCAATGTTTTTCCTTTGTTCTATCAGTCTTCTGGGTGCAGTTGGTTTCATGTGACTGAATTTTAACATTTGCTGACTTTTTTATTTAAATCTCACTAAAATGCTTTTTGCAAGAGGTTGGCACTCAGAATGTGTATTTGCTGCTCACAGATTGCAGCATCTGGCAGACAGGTTGTATTTTAGCCTGACCTAGAAATACAGATTTTTGCCAATGTAAAAGATCTAAAGCTGTGACTTAGCATAACAGAGATGAGAATCTTCCTTGGCCAATTACCCAGGTTTAGGACCTTGCCTGGTAGAGGCCAGTCCTGCTCCCTGTGGTTGGTTATGCCTTAAGAGAAGTTTTTGACATACTGGGCAGAGTCACTTGCAGTAAAGATTCACGTCTTGCCGTTCTTCTCTGTGTATTGATAATGCTGCTTGATATCTTCAGCAGGAATTCAAAGTCCCAAGGGAATTCAGCAAGCACTCATTCGTGGGCTTTCTCTTCACTGAAACGAAACACGTCAATTTGGCACTCATTACAGCAAGGCATTTGTGTTGGTAACAGTTTATATTCCACTATAGGCCAGTCAGTCATATTTCAGATATCCCTGGTATTTCTTGTACTCTGCATGGGTGGATGTAACAGCTGATCCATAGTATCTCATTTGCTGTGCTGATAAGCTGCATTTGCTAGCGTTAAAGGCAGGTACTGGCACATAAGAAAATGCAGAAGAAAAACTCTTGATGAGGCCACCAAAAGAAAGAGATTTTCCACCCCTGCCCTTTATGCAGCTGGAAGCTTGTCCTTTGATAGCATTTCCAGCTCGCTGGCAGGCTGGCTTGCCTCTGTCCAGATCCCCTAGTTGTCACCGAACAACTGAGGCAGTGCTTAAGGGGAGTAGAAATCAGGGAGGGAATTATTTCTTTGTATGGTATTTGAGCCATGAAAACTAGTTGTTGTGTTCTATTTAATAATGCAGTCTACATGTGAATATTTTTACAGAGGATAGGAGTTGTTACTGTGATAGGAGGCCTTTCCATACAAAGGCATCAGAAGTATCTTTTGTCCTCTTGGATGAGGCTGTACTTGCGTGTACACGTGTGTGTGGTATTCAGGTTATTTAATGTGCAGACTAATACTTAATAAAGTCTTACATTTTGGGGCTTTTTAAAAGAAACTTTAAAAAATTAAACTCAGTCAATTAATGAAACTTTATGACTATTTCCAATAGCCCATGTCCTGCCCTAATTAAGGAGAACACTAGCAGAATTGTGGCCATTAGTATTATAAATAACGGTTCATATTCATCACTTTAGAAGGCCAATTCATTCACAGGTTTTACTACAAACTTAGCTGAATTTTTGGAGGCCATATTTTTGCAAGTTATCTTGTCAGTAAACAGAAGACCAGAAAAAGCTTTCACTGCCAGTTGCCATCCAACAAAGACATTTTAAAACTTTATTGTGTTGTAAAATACAGTTAACAAGAATGATTAGAAGAACTTGAAAATAACGAAGAAATAAGCTCCATTTATGCTAGAAAATACTAGACCCATAAATCAAATGGTATTTTTAATTTGTTGAAATTTTTGGAACATACATAACTTCTCACTGGCTACATTTAGAAAAAAAAAAATATTGGGCAAAACCCCCACAAGACCTTTTTAATGGAATTTTCCCCTTTAAGTGTAGTATACTAGTTCTCTGTGGATAACTAATCATGTTTCACTATTTTGTATCTCGGGTTGCACTGCAGTTACGTGATATATCAGTAGTCATGAGAACAGCCAACAGCAGCGTGCCTAATGGTATGGGAGCAAAGTGGCTATGCTGCAGTGGAGCTGTGTCTCACTTTCCTCATTTAGAAACTCATTGCTTCTTAAAATTTATAAGTTCAAAATGTCATAAACTGAGTGCTTTCTGCATGCAGTCAAATAATCTGCATTATTAATAATTTATGCATGTGAAGAAAAACATATTGGTTAAACAACTTTGTCTGGCTAAACCACATAGGTAGTTTTAGATATATTTGAATCTTTAGCTCTCTGTGTCCAGCAATTAATTACAGAAAGTAGTGCACAAATACTGTTTGATACGTAGTCTTCATTGGTAATCAAAAATTGAGGATCAGTATCACTGGCGGGAACAAGAGCAGTCAACATCTGCATTATACAAGTACTGCTTTTGCACTTCAAAACATTGCTAAAACATAAATGTCTGCATAATTTAAGTTTGTTACTGTCATAAATGTACGTTTTACCTAACAAAGTGTATGCTAATGCAGAGTTGTTTTGTTTTCAGAGTGCTTGTGTTGCTTTGCCATTAATTCATGGGTGCACTGTGACAAGACGTAATGGCATATCATGTTGCTTTAACGTAATGAATCCAGTACTCCCAGCTCTTAAATTGTGTTGCTGGAAATGATTACATAAAACAAAAATGACTGTGACTAAAGCCCTTGCAAAGCTTTAGAACTCCTGGACACTATAAGAAGCTTTTCGAGGGGTGGTTAGAGTAACTTCTTAAAAATTTACTTTAGGCTTCCCTTGGTAAAATTTTTACTCTTTTCTGACTGTTTTTTGCATTCCAGTGAAATTTACATTATCTTTTAAGCATTGCAAAGGCTGTGCTATAATTTTGTGCAGATGTGTATGTTAAGTGAACATGATGTGCTTATTTGTTACATTTATGCTACTTTTCTTTCTTTCTTTATCTGGATAAGATGGATGAAATTATGTATTAAATAAAAACATCAGTTATTTATCCATGACCATTCTCTGCAGGTCCTGTAAGACTGCAAAGATTGCTTTTAAAAATGAAGGTGATTGCAAAGGTTTCTGAGTATTCTCTAAATCTCAAAACCATAAAGCTCAAAGTTCTAAACTGTTTAAATTTCACCCTGTTCTTCCTAAGACTGGCAGCTTTTATCTGTGTTGATATACCTTGAGCAGAAAGTTCACCATTCATTCACATACTCAGCATGTGAGGAAGTAAGGGTAATATATCTTATAAGATTGACCTCACTTCAGGGAAAAAAGTCTCATCTTCCCCATTTCTGTTAGCTTTTCTTTAGGTTTTGTCTTTCTGGTAGATAAACACAGCACTTGAGCTACTGCAATGTATTATTTATTTCACATATGTAGACAGGAAAATACTTCAAGGACTTTCATTTTTGCACAGATCATTCATGTTCTTACGTTGTGCAGCTGGAGCTGTCGTTTACAAATTGTGTGAGTGAGATATTTCAAGGATTGCAGTTAGATAGTTTAACATTAAGATCAAAATATTTAAGTGAATGGAAACCTCTTTTTTCCCTCATAGCCATATCCGAATGTTACTACCAACTATGTCTGGTTTTTTTCTGATTTTGAAATAAATCTTGAAGGAAGTTGTTGGGTTGCTTTTTTAATAAGGAGAAAATTGACTTTGTTCTTAGCAATGACATTTTAAAATAGAAATTATCAATATAATGCACCATTGTTCAGGCAGAGAGTTGTGCTTAATATTGATTTTTTTTATTTTTTTTTTTTAGTACAAGTGCCCTCAGGCTATGTTCATTTGAGTAAAAATGATACATTAAAATGTGGAATTAGATTCAACAGTATTTCTAAAACTAACTGCATCTGCAATCACTAAGAAGTTACTTTAATTTGGAAATACTTTAATGCATAAGTTTTACCAAAACCTATCCTAAAATGGTGAGAATTTCCAAAACAGAAATAATGCTGTTTCTTATAAAGAGTATTTCTTCTCTGCATATGTGCATGCTGGTCTTTGTTACAATGCTCTGTTTTATATAACCCGTAATTGTGAAATATTCTTAACAAAGTGCCTGATTTCTAGAACGCCGAAATTCTGTAGAAGTTGGTGGGACTTCTCATGTACTTAGACTTGGGCACATGTTTAAGCATCATCTTCGGGTGGAGCCAAAATTTTATTGTGAGCACTAACCACATAAATAAGTTATTTACACAGTTGTAGTTGATAACATAGGACCCAAACCTACCACCCTTGCCTAGATGAAGAATCCTTTTTAATTTCAGGTAAATCTTTGGGATGTCCAGAGGGAGGCGCTTGCAGGGGAAGAAGCAGGGGGCAAAACCCCTTTCGTGAATTGCGCTTGAAGGCTCAGGCACTTGGATTGTGTCCTGTTTCGGACTGGTTTTCTTTCCAGCTGTGTGCACGTAACACCATTCGTTCTGATTGCATTATCCACACGTGTGACACTTTGTGTGCAACAGGGCTTTTTTTAATAGACGTTGGTGGCTGCTTTGTGTGGTTGCACTTATTAGTGTTGAAACCCACCCCGTGATCAATTTACGAAGTCAATGCGCTTCTGCGAAATCCTGATGGTGAGAAAATGTTACTTGGACGTACTCAAGCTGAGTTTCCATCTGAAGTGAAATAAAGCCAAGTACGTGAATGTCAGCAAACTTGTTTATAGGGGTGGGTGGTAAAGCATACATTATTTAGAAGGTTGAGTCATGGGGCTGGTCGGGTTTGTCATGTTACATCTGGCACGTCAGTCAAAGCTGGGGCAGCTGCCGCCTGTCACTAGTGCTCCGGCGGGGCATTGTCCGGTGTTAGTGGCCAGCAGCCTGCAGCAGAGTGGGGAGCAACACCTCATCTGGGCCCGGGATCATTTTCAGCATTACCGGTGCGACCACTTTTGGGGCTCCTTTGCAAAAGAAGGTGGTTTCCTTTCACAGATCATCTGATGTTTTTATCTGTTATCAGACAAAACATTCGAATAGTAGTGGTGAGGTTTGTTAGTTTACAGAAAAAAAAATTGCACTTGATATTATAAAAAGTTTTGCATCTGTTTGGCCATATGCTTTGCTTACCAACCACCTTAAACTACTTAAAAAAGTAATGTCAAAAGTTGATAAGCAGTCAAAGCAAAATTCAGTAAATATGGAGAACAGCACCATCCACTGAGTCCTTATTAATTTTCATCATACATTGCCACATGAAAGATGTGTATGCACTAAAAAATTAGTGAAGATTATATTTATTACTCTTAAGTGCAAATCTCTGTGTTTGAGCTACCAGTACACTTAAGTCACTATGCTTCTACTTGAATTCAGTAAGGTGGAAGTTTGGACGGCCAGTTCTAACAGATGTCCTCCTTTAGCAAAATTAATGGACATTTTTCAGTGAAGCTTTGCCGTTACCTCTAAGATGAATTTTGTGATTTACTGAAAGTCAGTTATTGCTTTGATTATGTCTCTTCAATTTATATTTTGTCAAAAATAAATTTAGGTTTGTATTTCAATCCATATAACTTTCTATAGCTCACCACCTGAAATAATCTCAGTTGGTTTCTCTGGGTTAAAAAGAGGAAACAACAAAACAGAACAAAAACCCCTCTGGATCTCCTGACAAAAGAAATACTAGCCTCAAGTTTTGATAAAAGCACAGCATGTATTTTGGCAGGGGAAAGGAGGTTGAGTACCAGGGGCTTTTGCTTTCTTATAGAGCTGGAATGTCTCCCACCAAGTTCAGGGCACGAACCTGCTGGTCAGCTCTTCTTCTGAGACTTGTAGTGTACACCTGTTGTGAAGCAGGATAAGGAGAGGAAAGAGCAGTCTCTTTTAGGAGTCTGGAAGGAATGTTTATTCAGACTCTGGAGGACAGGAACAATAATTCTACCTGCCTGCTGTGGTGGAGAACATGCAAAAAGAATTGTGCTTCCTGCCAACAATAAGGGGCATGATAAAGCAGGGTAGATGAGGCTTATTCATGGTGAGATGCAGGTCATGGCAGAGATCACATGTCAGGACATAATTATTTAGAAGTATTCTTTTTATTTCTTTTCAGCTTTTTAGATACCAGTCCAAATTTGTCTCAGTCTGCAGTGTGTGTATGTATGTGACAATAAGGAAGCATAAGAATATTTGTGTAGTGTAACTGCTTTAACTTATTGATTACCTAGTGTCTGAAAAACTAATTGTTCTTGATCATGAAGTTCAGAGACAAGAGAAGTATTTCATGCAAAATTTTTCTTAGGTTGGGTTAAAGATTCTTCATATTAATTTAATATTTTGAATATTCATTGTTGCTTTACTAAATTGCCATTCATTCTAATTTAAATGAGATTACAATATTACAATAACATTGTTATAGAATTCTCACTGATTTCTCGGGAACTTTCATGGTAAAAGACATCTTTCAGTAATAAGAAAATTCAGTTTTATTGTGAGATGAAAGAATTGGGCTGAGAAGAGATTTTAATTGAATTTTATTATTTTGCTTCTAGTTCTGCAATCTGTTCCAGAAGATATGTGTATACAGATAGACTCTTAAATTTCCATTTATGTTTCAGATCAGTGATGAGTTGAGAGGACATGCACTTGAGAAACTGTTCACATATTTTATCACAAGTTTTGTTCATGTATCAATAAAAAAATAATAGAACAAAGGTTCAGTTCCCACTAAAGGATGTTACGAATCTTTCTGTCTTTGTTTGAACTTCCTAGGTTTTTATCTCTTATTGGAGGAAATGCAAATGACATAGGAAAATCGGATATGCAGCAAAAAGTAAATGTGGTAATTCAGAAGGAAGGGCTAGAAGGCACAGCCAAAAGGCTCAATACCACCGTGCACACACTGCAGCTGATCATTGATGGCCTCACTCAGCCTGAAGGCTACGACATCCGAACAGGTAAACCTCAGTTTGGAAGGTTGTAATCTCAGTTCACTTGTTCTATGTATGAGTTTTAAAACAGCACATTTTCTTTGTCTAAAATCAGTAGCAGATTTTCATGAACATGTAATTCCATTTCTTTTCTCAGTCAAGGTAGAGGCTGTATCATATCAGTCAGATGTTTCTTTTCAGTTTTGTAGGTAAGAGTGTGAATCCTGTCTTAAGTCATGGCATTTTCAGCTGTGGGAAGGGGAGGTGTATGGCTGTTAACAAATGAAATAATTCCAATATGTTGACTCTCTACTGATTGAATCTGTGTTGGCTATCAGTCATGGAGGGGAATGCGGAGACCAAGGTGAAACATTAGCAATAAAGTGCTGTGGAGCAGTAGTGTGAAGTTCTGCTCTTTTATTGCCCTGGTGTCTGGGAGACCAGTGTAACTGAAGCACATGGCTCGTGACCTACCCTGGTTAAAGCTGCAGTGGTACTGAACAGTTTGAGGTAGAGAAAGAAAAGGATGTAGTAAAACATCTGGGGATGCTGTTGTGTAATGAAACTTACAGCTGGATTCTCTTAGGACAGCAGGAGATAAAGGTAGGTAGCAAAGATGCAAACTTGTAATAACAAATAACAAACCTGTACTTAAAAAACAACCAAACCAACATTTCCCCTTTTTTAGTTCATTAATGGTTTCCGTGCTTATTTTTTAAATATTCTCCGCTAGTGATCTTGAAAATGTGTATTTTCTATGTCTCAATTTGTTCTGCTGATCTCACATCTAAATTACAGTAGGATGGACCATTAACATAGGAAGACAAAAGCAAAAGAGAGAATCTTCAGTGCAAATACTCATATTCTGCTGATCTAGGACATTCAGTATTACTTTAGACAGACTCTGTGGCTAAAGAAGGCAACCTAATAGCCTTATGTAGCTGTATGGATTTCTCCATCATGAGTTCTTCCCATGGACTGCAGTTCTTCATGAGCTGCTCCAGCATGGGTCCCTTCCATGGAGTGAAGTCCTTTAGAAACAGACTTTCAGTGTTCCCTAATGATGTCCCAAGTCCTGTCAGAAAACCTGGTCCAGTGTGGGCTTCGCACAGGGTCACAGCCTTCTTTCAGGCATCCACCTGTCCTGGTGTAGGGCCCTCCATGAGCTGCAGGGGCATCTCAGCTCTGGCATCTGGAGCTCTTCCTCCTCCTTCTCTTGGTGTCTGCAGAGCTGTTTCTGTTGCATATGACCACTTCTCTCTCCTGGGCTGCAATTGCTGTTGCACAGGGATTGTTTTTCTTTTCAAATATTTAATCCCAGAGGTACTTATCACCATTTTTAATGGGCTCAACCTTGAACAGCAGTGGATCTATTTGACAGAGGCAAAGCTGCAGAAGCCACCACTCACAGTAGCCCACACACACCCCCCTAACAAAACATTGCCTGGCAGAGCAAATACAGATCCACAGACTGATTACATTCCAGTACATTTTAGCTATATACTTGTTCAGGCTGAATTTCATTTCTCAAAAGCAAACAGGGAAAAATTATTGTGAATCTGGTTTGGTGATGTTCCTTATGGAAAATCTCAGTCCTTATTATATCTTGGAAAGGTCAAACAATGATAGGAAAAGATTGAAAGAGAAGTTGTTGAGATGGCTCAGAAGAGTTTTCTGCAGAAGCAGAAAGTGGTAGGGAAATAAGTTTAAAAAATCTGTCTGTGCCCTTAAATGCAGAATGTGAGCATTAATATCCCAGTATAATCCCTGCTTATGATCATGCCTGTGTGATTTTCAAGTTGTTGGTGCAAAGCAGCACTGTGATGAAGCTGGTATGATGTTATGGTGCAGATGAACAGCAAGCCTAAGGACAGTGCATTGCTTTTCTTTTAGTATGTGACGAAACTGAGTTTTCATCTTCCTGTGAATGTGTAGAAATTTCTGCAGGAATAGAACTTCATGTATAGTTGATGTAGCTTGAGTCACCTTATGTATTTTCTCCCTAGATCCAAGAAAATTTAAAGAATCTTTCAGCCTCTGCCTACTATACAGCACACTTCTGATCCCCTTATGATGGTTTCATAACACAAAATTCACTATACTTTCTACTTCAATAATCTAAGTCCTTTAAAGTGTTTCACAAAATATAAGAAACAAGTTGTTTGTCACAGATGGGTCTTTATTTAAAAATGTACAGAAAGAAGGATTTGGGACCTAAGAGCTACCTTGGGATGACTTACTAATTAGAAACAATCATGTGGAAACAACTCTTAGAAACACTTTTTCTCCAAAGTCTTATTTGTATTTCTTGTTTCCTGTAACAGATTTTGATAAACCTGACTTCAAGAGAAGCATAGTGTGCTTTGAAGACTTAAGAGTTGGTGCTGTTTTGACTGGAAAAGTTGAAAATGCAACGCCATTTGGAGTTTTTGTTGATATTGGTGTGGGAAGAACGGGTTTGATTCCAGTGCGAAACATAACAGAAGCAAAACTTTCCAAAGTGAAGAAGAGAAGAAGCCTGGGCCTAGGTCCTGGAGAAAGAGTGGAAGTTAAAGTGCTTAAAGTTGATATTCCTCGACTGAGGATAACGTTGGATCTTATTCGTGTTTTATGAGAGGGATTTCAGTAATTGAGCCTTGACTTTAAAGGATAAGTAATATAAGGTTATAGAGACTCAGGCATTTAATGAATGGTTGGAACCATTTTGAAACCTTCAGCACCTTGCTCTTCTGTTTTGTTTTGTTGGTTTTTTTAATTTTAGTTTAACAGTTTTACCACATTTCTGGAATCCTTTCTGTTAATAATTGTTGGAACAGTTTTTTGGATTACCTCCAAGCAACCTTGTTATTTTGTCTGCAGAACAAATGAAGTGCCAGTGGGCTGTCAGACAGATCTCTTATCTATTGTCTGTGCAAGATTTGCTGTCTTAATCTTCAGTTATTACTGCACGAGCAGACACATCTATAGCTCCCCTTCCACAAAACAGCCATTCAGTTTGCCTGTTTTCTGGTTGACAGTCTAAAAGAGGGCTCCTAGTGGTAGGAAAAAAGTGATCTTTTTAAGTTAAGTGGTAATCAAGATGTTGCATCAAAAGTAGACTGAGGAAAAAGCATCTGCTGAAACTATTGATGTTCAGAAGTAGTTATCTTTAATTTATTTGACCAACATTATTAGGAGGTGTGTTTACCTGTATTACTTCTGCTTGTTCAGTTACCATGGATTAACAGTTGGATGTACCTTGCAGTTTAAGAAACTTTGCTCAAAGGTGTCAAAAGACATTTGTTTTGTTCTATACTTCTGTGAAATAAAAACAATTCTGTCCATCTTTTCTCAGTGTACTGGTTCTACAAGTTTGGTTTAACAGTCCTAGTTGTCTTTCTTTCCAACATGTGCTTAATCCCTAGCACTTTGAATGCTCACTGTTTCCTGCTAGGAGTGCCTAGCACAGGAGGTTTGTTTCTTCCAACTAGAGAATTCCTGGTTTTGTGGTATTCTGGTGGTGTTTTAAAGGATTTACCTCTTGAGCCAAATTTGCAACAGATTTGCAAAATTGTAAGGACAGATATACTGGGAGATTAGTTTCCAGCAACAGCAGATTTATATATGTACGCATATATATGTATATATGTAGTCTTCCCAGGGAGTTTTTGGTGTGTTGGGCATTTATTCCTTTGCAGTCCTCAAACTTGCCTGTAAGTTGGCAGAAGCTCTTGTCTGCAACAGATGAGCCCAAATATACTATAGCAAGTGTCAAACATCTTTGATGACAATTTCTAACTACAAATGTCCAAGTAGCTGCTGGCACAGGGTCTGTGCATGAGTTAGGAAAAGATTAGCATGGTTTCATCTCCCAGCTCTGTGCTTTAGTTTTCAAAATGATGAGCCAGCTGTAGACAGTGTATTTTGGAGATTAAAGAGTCATTTAGCATCTGGAAAAAAGGAATCTAGATCTTACTAGCTTCACTGCATTTGTCCACTGAAGAAAAGACAGCCATTTTCTATTACATTAAAGTCAGCACACCTTGGAATCATGTTTTGCAGGCCTTTTGAA
>WAAG01025598.1:79316-148580 GCA_013390105.1 Tichodroma muraria | reverse complement strand
TTGTTTTCAGTTCTGGATGAACGTTCACAGATTTCTTGCACAGTACAACATTTAGGGCATTGGAATGAATGAAAAGTTGCAGGATACATAAAGTTAACAACAATAATGCAGCATTTAACTCCAGTAAACATGAAATCAACAGTGGTTTAAATTACTCTTAGTTTCCTAAGCGTCGTTTCCTTCCTGTTATTCTGGTGAGGGGATTCTTGTCTGCTTTTTGTTTTTAAATTATTTTAATTATTATTTTTTGTTTTGTTTTGTTTTAAAATTCAAAATACTGTAAAAATTATGAATGGAATACCATCTGGGAGTCAAATTCTACAAGGGCGATCTCTGCCTTGGGAGCTGAATTGCCATTTTTAAAGCCATTTATTTAAATGTGTAATTCTTACAGGAAATTCAGGGATAGAGTTACCTCCCCTACCTTCAGCTCTCTCCAAGCCAGGTTTTTGGTCTAAATGAGGAAGGCACCAGGCTCCCCTATTTCCAGTGGCTGAAGTACTGTTAAATAACAGCTGTTTTGGCGAGACACATCTGTTCTGTGCCCTCACCTTGCAGGAGGAAAGAAGCTAAAATCAAACTCCAGTGGCAGGGGAGAAGCCTCCTTGTCCAGCAGGGGTGGCTGGAGAGGGAATGGCAGGAAGGAAGGTGATGTTTGTTATCAAAGTTTTGTGTGACTTCATTTCCTCTCTTTGGAAGAGACATTTTTTGCGGCCAGCTGGGAAAATTTACCCCGCTCATCTTGACAATGGCACATTTGGAAAAGAAGGCCGTGGAAGAAGCTTTATTAACATGAAGATGCATACTTTTATGTGAATATATTGCATTTACCATTTACACCCTTTGAAGTCAATCACACCATTTACATGCTTTAAAATATGTTAATTTAAGGGTTGGTAGGGCCAGCATCTGAATCTGTAGTGATCAAAGGATTAGGTCTTGAAACTGGTGGGCTCTTTTATCAGCAATGCACTTTTCCTGTCTGGGGAACCACTGTGCTGCAAAGTTCTAAATATAAAGGCACATCTTCATGATAAAACCAAAATTTTGAAAGGCTAAAGTGCAATCAGCAGCAGAAAATAAATGTCATAAATAACTTTTTGATCCCAAATACTGTGACCCCAATTCTATAGAAAGAAGCTGGAAAAATATGACTGCATCTCACTCTTTATTTCATCTTAAGCAATTTGACATCAATCAAATGACTATAGAGGCAAAGGCATGAACGTTTATTTCCTAGCCCACAGGATTGCTGTCAAATTGCAATTTTCAAAATTGAAAGAGTTGTTAAGCTAGATTTTCTCCATTTTCTTCCCAGTTCTTTCCCTCATACTTTCAGAAATGTGCTTCTCAATTTTGTAGTGTACTATCCTACGGCGTGTGAGGGAATTAAAGGAGCTCCTGAAAAAATTCCTTACCAGGCAGTGGTAAAATCTCCTTTTCCTGTCTGCAACTCAGTGTAGAGGAAGACTATGCCAAAGAGCAGGGAATGAATGAAATTTGAGCATTAAAATAATCCCCTGGTGATGTTGGCAGCTAAAAGGAACAAGTTTGGTACCTTCCTGTTGCATGATTTAAAACTCTGGCCAGGACTGGTTAACTCCAGCCTGCTGCAACTCAAAGTTTATCAAATACTGCTAAGGAGGGGAACCTGCTGCTTTGAGGGTGTCAGCTTGGGGCAAAAACTTCTCCTCAATATTAGAGGGAGGCAAGACATTAAAATTAAAAGCTTTTGCAACAACAAAATTTGGAAGTCGGTTGAGATCTGTGGTCCCATTATCAAGAAAGCTACAGAAACCCTCTCTCATTAAGTTTCTCTGAGTTTCTGAAAGCCAAAGCTCCTGGATAGCCCTGAGCAGGTCAACACGTCCCTCATCTTTAAAATCAACAATAATGTTCTGCTCATGTCTTCCAGCTGCCTCAGTCTGGTAGGAACTTCAAAGCCTGCCTAATATATGCAATTTTCTCTCAAAACAAGAACAACAAAAAGCTCCTAGTGGAGAGAGTGCCTGTCTCAGCTGTGCTGACCCACATTCAGCCCTGAACTCTGCCAATGGAATTCCAGCTTCTTTCTAGGATGCTGCCACAACTGTTGGGGTGCAGGGTTGCTCTGAGGTATCAGGTGCTATGCAGGAGATAACAATCAGCTCCACAACTGGTTTGGTTCCATATTTAAATAAGGAAAAAATATTAGGCTTAGATTATTAGGTTCTGAGATGCACCTGGTGAGCAGGAGAAGCGTGAAGGTAAGTTAGGCTGATACACGAGTCTGAGCTTATCAGCACCTGATTTGCTATTTTTCAAACACTATTCTTCCCCAGTGTTTGGATTTTCCATTTTTACATCTCTTAGTCTTGCCATTATTTAGCTCCAGGAATTTATCTGATGAAGGAAAAAGTAAAAGCCTATTCCAGTTGCTCAGATTGAATATTTTATACCATAATGAGATAAAACCATGTTGTGAAGCTTCACTATAAAACCCTGAAAAAACAAGGCAGTTTGGGGTTTATTCCAGGGCTTAAAGATTGGCAGATGTCACCACGTTGAGCTGGTCTTGCTTGTGAATATACAGGCATTCAGATAGGTACATCAGGCAGTTTTGGAGAGACAGTGGCGGAGAATTATTCCCTGTTCTTGAGAGGAAACGGTGCTAAAGAGGCTCAAACTCCCAGCTGGGGCTGTGTGGCTCGGGGTGGAGCTGTGCAGACCAGAATGGCTGCTCTTTGTGCCTGCCAGGGATGGGGAGCAGCTGTTTGGAGAAAGGCCCATCCTCCAGGAGAAGGTCCATCCTCCAGGAGAGGGTCCATCCTCCAGGAGAAGGGTCCATGCCCCAGGAGATGGGTCCATGCCCCAGGAGAAGGGACCATGTCCCAGGAGAGCGAGGGGAGGCTCAGCCCTGCTCCAGGTGAACCTGTCGGCCTGGGCTGGGCTGTCTGTGAGGAGGAGGGAGGTGGAGCTGCCTGGATTTTGCTCTGCTGCGGGAAGTGTCCAACAGCCTTGGATGCTGCTGGTCACGGGAGCATCAGTCAGTGCATGGACACCTGTCTGCCAGGACTGGCCTAAGTCCAGCACTCCTTTCACAGGGGCTAATTAGGAGCCATCAAATTAAATTCCCTGTGACTTTATTAGTATCTGTAAGCCAATGGCCTGCAGGCAAACCCCTGTGAGTAAATCAGAGAAGTAACCATTTGTTGACGTTTCTGTCTGTCAGCCCCAGACATGGGCCTGTGTCCTGCTGGTAGTGTGGCTCTGTCACGTGCACTTACACCACTGCACATAGTTCAGATTGTTACAAATGCCTTTATCCATTCCCATTGACATTTTAAACAAACGGTGATATATTTAGTACAATAATTACAGTTATTTGATTACCTTTCTTTTAGCCTGAAGTAGAAGGCAACTGACAGATGTGAATACCTCCGAGACCAATACTCTGTAATAAACTAACATTATTTATTACAAGATGCATTTTATTAATAGGAATTGGCAGTAATTAATTCAGTAAAGTTGATGTTACTAATAATTACATGTAATTCATGAAATATTTATGAAAGAAAACTGTGTATAAAAATGACGCAAAGGTCATTTAGCTAATTAGTTAATAAATGTCACCAACATTTCTAGTGAGTCTCTCTAATTCTGAACAGTTTCAGCTTTTTCCTAGGGAAATACTTTTTGAAACATTCTGTTTTCATGCGTGACATCCTGAGATGGAAGTCAACATTTCTGGTTATTGTTTTGAGCCAATGCATGTACTGTTTCCTTTGCTAATCCACTTTGGCCTCTTTCCTTGTTCATAGTGAAAGATCCTAATTAGAGATAGCACGAGCTCAATCTAATTTAGGTTATCAGTGAGTTGTGGTGTCTCCCAGTTTAAGGATATATGAATATATCTCTGTCTTTTTAACTTGATTCCACTGACTTTCCATGGAATCAAATAACCATCATCCAAATTAATAGCTGACATCTGAACTGGAAAAATCTTAATGTCATTTCTGCCCAGCTTGAATTCAATGGCATAAGAGCCCATTGACCTTGTGAGCTGCAGGATCAGACCTTGGGCTGCTCCATGGTCATGGCTGGAGCAGTGATTTTGCACTGGTTTTTGGGAGCCTCTGCCATGGGATGTGCTGGTGTTACTTGCAGAGGAAGGTGCAGAATGAGGTTCTCCTGTCAAATAGGGTGTCCTGTGTAACACAGGCTGTTTGAGATTGTGTTTGGTCAGTGCCACATTTTCAGAGATGTTCAGACAGTTTGAAGCACTAAGAGTCAGAGGATCCACATCTTCTTGCCATCTTCAAACCTGGGTGGGATCTGGCTTCAGTTTCCTGCTGCAAGTCTTTGTCAAACACAAATTACTGGGCTCAAGGAAGAGTTTTGCCGTACGAAATTCCTTGTTGCCTTCTGAAGAAAGGCAGATTAGAAGGTGATCTAATCATGTTCTTGTCCATGAGACTGTGAGAGCCACCTTTGCACTTCCCTCATTCTGGCATTGCTCCCTGCTCAGTCATAAACAGCCTTCAGCACTCAGCCTTTTGGCAGAGGAGGGAATTGCCTCTGAAAGGGCTTCAGGGATGAGGTGAAGAGAGCATCGTGCTCACTGCCCTAAATCCAGGAGTGAGGAGTGGTGACCAAGGGCTGATGTCACTTCTACACTCTGCTCTGTGGGTGGGTTAAACGGCTCTGAAGCAGCTCTGGGCAGGGAGATGGACACAGGGCTGCCCTAAATCAGGGAGGGGATGTCTCATAGTTGAGTCTTCCTTGAAGAGCTGTTTTCTGTCTTGGTGTTGCTGCATTGACAAGGAGCTCTCAGCCAACCATTGCCATGAGCTCCTCAAAAGCAAACCTCTGTGTGGAGCCACAGCTCCTCTTGCTTTGTGAATGGGAGGCTGCTGGGTAAACTCTGGTTCTCAGAACTCATTCCTCAAGTTTGCCATTCACAACAACAAAATATCCAAGGATCACCCCCTTATTAAGTGTCAGGCTCAGGCACTTCCAAATGTCATCACTTTGTACAGTGATACACAAGTATTTACAGAATTACACACTGATCATCTCAGATCTGTTTCTTTACCACGAACCAGCATGAATGTATAAGCAACATAAAAACTAAATGTATAAATAGTATCAATACACAATAACATGGTGAGTTATGCATTGGAAAAAAATAAAAGTGATTGTATTTAGCAATGAGAAAGGTGTTCTTAACCCCTTGTAGTCCCTACTGAGGTGGGCCTGTCCCTGGCTGATGACATTCCCTATGGAAAGCACGTGCCTGTGTGGTGTTGAAGAGGATGAGCCAGAGCCATGTCAATCTCTTGGTACTCCCCTACTAAATCCATCTCAGCTCATTAGTAAATGACAAGGTTTGGCCTTGCAGTGCTATATAGCCTAAGTGAATAGGGAAACAATTTTCTGAGATTATTTTAATTGCCTGCCTTGGAAAATAAAAATGAAAAAGCTCTTGTTATTTTCAATTAATAAACAGACTCTCAGGAAGAAAGAGCTTCAGCAGCAAGCAGAAGGAATGGCAAAACAAGGGAAGGGAAATATGCACAGGAGGGGCTGCTGTGCGGGTTATGAACAAACCCACAGCACCTCTCCCTGCTCTGTGAACCTGCTGAGCCTTTACTCCAGCTCCAAACAGCTCCTGATGGGCAGTCGCCCTGGGAAAGAACGGAGCAATCTTGAATTGCCTCAAATACGCTTCCTAACCGGCAACTGGTCCTGATGGAACAATCTGAAACTCTCTGTCTCCTTATCTTCTGTCGACATCATTTTTCAGAAGGGGCAACAGGACCAAATTAAATCGTTGTGCTGCAGACAGTCTGTCTGATTGCCTTGTGGCTGTTGCCCATTCTGAAGATTTCCTGGAGCAGTTTAAAACTAAGTCAAGAGTGCACACAGCCCCGTGCCTCCCTTCTCCTGCACTTACTCAATTATGAGATGCATTTACAGCTTAAGGAATTCAGGTCTAGTTGTTTCTATGCCATGGCCGGTACCTGATGGTTGGAAGTGTCAGGATTCCCCCTCTCCCCTCGTGTTTTTTGTTTTTCCCAAATCTAGACTAGGAACTTGAAAGAAAGAAAATAATAAGTTGTATATGAATTAGTTTAATCCAAATATTATTTGTGGAAAGAAGCATAGGGAAGTGTGACTGGCTGTGCTTGTATCTGATTTGTTGTGTTCACTTAAGGCAGGAGCAAAAGGCTTGGTTGTCTCTTGTCTCTGACATTTTTTGAGTCTTATTCTCATGTATGAAGCCCATCTTGTATGCAGAAGGTTTGATTTTTGACTGATGCAGCTGCCAGGGCTGAACAGACACGGTGAGAAGGGGAGGAGGCCGGGAAACGAGATGTGCTGCAAGCAGCAAATGGATTTGGAGAACCTGATTGCCGTGTAACAAAAGAACCCTCTGGGATATATTTTACTTACTGGTGGGCAGGAGAGAGCTGTGTTCTTGGGACATCTTTCTGAGGGCTGCAATGCACAATCATCACCTTTGGACTGTGTCCTAGTGCTGCTCAGGATCCTGCTGGCTCCCGGGCAGCATTAAACCGAGGCGGATGTCCCTTTACGTCCCGTCGTGGGTGCACCTCTGGGGGCTGCACGGAGCATTTCTGGTCAAGCAGGCTTCTGCCTCGGGGGAGGAGGTTTGCTCCTTCTGAAGAGAGGAGGAAAACCTTCTCTCCTGCCCCAGCCTTTGGTTATTGGGTGTATCACCAAATGATGCCCGCAGCTCTCTTCCTCGAGAGCTCGGTGGATCCGAGTCACGTCGCCTTGTGTGCCCCCGAGTGAGGACATACACGAGGACAGGGATGAGATGTGTCTTCAGGATGGAGCAATTCCCCATGGACAGAGCAGTTTCAGCCAGCGGTTAGTGCTGTTGGCTCCTGCTTCAGATCCTGAGCTTCTGTAATCTCCACGGACTCCAGGACAATGCTCTCTGCATTCCTGCTCAAGTCTTGCTTCTTTGTTTCTTATTGTCTCAGAAAGTCACGAACCAGCAGGTGAAATCCTCCCAACTAAATCTACAGGGACAATATAAATACCTGGGGAAGGAATATTTCAAAATTTCTGTGTTGGGAGTCAACTTGACCTAGTATTTTTTCTTGTATTAATATAAACCTTGTATTTTCTTGTATTAATATAAAATGAATATATTAATATAAATTTCTTGTATTAATATAATATAAATGTTATATTAATATCAATATAACAGGTGTTACCAGTAATGAAGCAAGTATGAAAGACTGGCAATTGTTTCTTCAACAGCAAATTAATATACATAGAATGTATCATTTGCATGTTATTAAATATGCAGATAATCAATATACATATTAAAAAAAAAAAAAAAGAATTAATGGTTTGTAAGAGGAAAGGCAGCACAGATAGGGCTCTTCACCATCCCAGACACAATTTTGCTCTCCCCAAGGATCCAGCCCCTGTTTTTGTGTTGTTGTCTCATGCCTGCCAGCCATGGCCCCAACACTCAGCATTCACAGGCAAAGAAGACATGGTGAAATTAAAAAAAAGACTGAGGAAAGTCAAGAAAACAAAACCATGCTCTTTTCTAGGAAAACTTGGTGGAAACTCTAGAAGGTGTTAAATTTAATCCTTGCCGTGTTTTATTTGGCTGCTGTTGGTTTTGGTGCAAGAAATGAGTTCTGCTATTTTAGCCAGCATTTCTGAACATAGTCTGGAGCAGAGAGGGTGTTTTTAGAGAAGATTTTAGAAAAAGCTGCCTTAAAAAACGAAAGCTCTCCCACACAGTAGAATAAGAGATTTCTAAAGCCCTTTCCCCTCTCTTCCTCCTTGAAAACACATTTGTAACCATTAGTTGGTGTCACGTTTCCTGATGGGGGTGTTTTCTCCCTTTGCATCCCCTCCTAGGGGGGTGAGGGCTGCTGCCTCTCCAGCCCTGCTGCTCACCAATCATCTCAGTGCAGAGGACTCCAGGATTTGCAGCTCCCTTCCTGCTGCAAACTTTTGGAGAGGCTTCCAGTCTAAGGAAGGATCCATTCATTGATGGGACCATTAAAGTAGGAACTAATTAGAAGTAATTAGAACCAGAGGTCCTCTGCTGTGTTTTACTGTAAAAGCAATTTATCTTGTCACTGTTCAAATGCCATAATATAATAAGGAATAGTCCAAAACTTGCAGAAAAAGCAGAAGCCTAAAAAAGCCAAGAAACTATACCAGAACAGATACTTTCTTTTGATATCTCCTGCTAATACAAGCTCAATAAAAGTTATGAAACTGGAGACTTTGTTCATTTCCTTCTAAATAGGCAAATTCTGTGTATACTAAACTTACCACTGAAGGATGCTTAATGAAAACTGATTAAAATTTGAAATAAACAAAAATATTTCCCGCAGAGACCAATTTCCTGTTGGAATTGTTGACTTTGGTCTTCCCATGCCTTGCATTTGTCAATATTGGCTCATTGCTGTCGTGTAGTCAATTTGTCTACAACTCAGTGGAGTTCTCTGAGATTTCTCTGAACTTCATCAGTGCAAATTACTTTTCAAGTCATGACAATATTTTGCTCCTCAGGTCCCACAGCCTCTTACAACAACCTCTTAGTGGTTTGGAGATGAGTTTGTCGAAAGCCATGAGCTGAGTTTCTGCCTTGCTTCTTTCAAGCTCTTAATATCACATAGAAACAGCAGGCTCTGTAAAGGGAACATTTGTGATATTTTATAATTCCTTTTGGACATGAGAAGGTCTTACACTGGTGGTTTATCACTGCTGGACAGGTACAGAGTGCATGTTTGGGTGTTCATAGAATTGCAGAGCTGTTTAGGTTGGAAAGACCTCTGAGGGCATGGAGCCCAGCCATTAACCCAGCACTGCCAAGGCCACCACTGCCCCATGTCCCCAAGGGCCACATCCACACGCTTAGTCTACTCTTTCAAGGTTGGTGACTCCATCACTGCCCTGGGCAGCCTGTTGCAGTGCTTGACAACTGCTTCTGTTAAGAAATTTTCCTTAATATGCAATCTAAAACTCCTCCGTGTAACCATTCCCTCTCCTCCTGTCCCTGTTCCTGGGAGCAAAGCCCAACCCCCCCCGGCTGTCCCCTCCTGGCAGGAGCTGTGCAGAGCCCAAGGGCCCCCTTGAGCCTCCTCTGCTCCAGGCTGAGCCCCTTCCCAGCTCCCTCAGCTGCTCCTGGGTCTCCAGCCCCTTCTCAGCTCTGTTGCCCTTTGCCTTTTTCTGTGTGTGTGTCCCCCAAAAAAGAAGCTTTACCCGTTGAAGTCAGCTTACACTTGGGAGAGCAGAGGCTGGGGGAGAAGTGGGTATTTTAAGTATTTTTCTGAGTATTCTGAGGGGTGCTCAGCATACTGAGCACCCCTCAGAATGGCACGCATCTCCCGGAGACACTTTTGGTGGGTCACCAAATGGAGCCAATTTCCTTTCAGATGCAAATCTGCTTGCTAGTGTAAAACTGCCAGGAATTGCAAAGTTGTGTTTCTAAAGCAGAGAAATTGCTAGCAAACTCCCAAACAAAACCACCTTCTCTTTGTCCAGATTAATCTGTATTATTTACTAGTATGAGGAAAGACTCAATAGAGCTCACAATGAAACCAAACTTTGGAATTACTCGTGGCACCTCCAAGCTAAAGATTTTTAGGTGAATTGCTGTGGCTTTTTGTACAATATATGATTTCCATATTGTTTGACATGTTTTCACTTGACATCAGATTAGCCAACAGGTTAAATATTGTGGTTTCAAAGTGTTAATTTAGCACGCTTGCAAATTAGAATTTTAACATATTTGGAATTTTGATGAGACTAAAAGGCAAATTGTAATGTTTAAAGCAGCTGATTTTAGGTGCAGTTCAGCAATTAAGTTAATTTCGAGCTTTCTGATGCTGAGAAGACCACTCAGGGCTGATAATAGCTTATTTTCTCAGATGGAGATTGAGGAGCTGACTACAAACTTCCAAACGAACACATGTGCTTGATTTGTCTATTTGTATTCAAGTTTACCTTTTCTGGTTGTCAGTAACACTACCCCACCTGCCCTATACAGCCTGTAGTGCTCAAACCTATTCGGAAAATCATGTGAATAGGGATTTGCATCATTACAATTTCCTTTCCATTTAGGAAGCATCTGCTATATCTTTAAAAGTAACAGGTTTGAAGAGGCCACAGGCTGTGAAACAGACTAAACCATTATTAAAATGAAACAAAAACTTAAAAAAAAAAGCTAGCTGGACCTAATTCAACAGCAGTTTCAACATTTTTTTTTAAAACTCTTTTTACCTTGAAAAGGTTAAAAGCATTTGGATCCTTGTGGAAAATGTAATTGCATTTCAGCCTTGTTTATGTGTGAATCTAAAGAATAGTGATAATCTGCCACGTGAAAAAGTTCTGTTCTTCTGCTAACAGGCAATCCTTCTCGTTCCTAACAGGTCTTTCCATTAAGTAAACAGTTAAGGCCTAATTGGAACTTTTATCTGTACCATGTCACACTAACTGATCAACCATTGCTAGCAGTCGTATAAATGTTATTTTAAGTACCTCAATTGTACAGATCCACGTACTGCAAGGAAGGAGGGAAAACCTCAGCGGCAGTTTTTCTTAATAGCAAATAAAAATCAAAGTTCTGTGAAGATGTGTTCAAGCAGGTTAAGTTAAGAATATTATCTTGCTAACCTTCATGCATATCATTTCCACGGGCAGCTGGAGGTTTAGTCAGGGGAATCGACTCATCCCAGGACATTTCTTTCTCTAATTAGGTTTTCTGCTCTTTTGAAGGTGGGCAGTGCCATTGTAATGCTGCTTCTTTGCCATTTATCTCAAAGGAAAGCTCTAAACCAAAATATTTCGGCCAGACTTGGTCCTTTAATCTGCCTACATCGTCACAGGGAAGCCTAAACAAACAAACAAACAAACAAAAAACCAAAAAAAACCGAAAAAGAAATCCAGCTTCCATGATTTTCCTGAAGTGGGACACACAGTGTCCTCCCCAGATTTTCTCTGTTTCTCTGCCCAAGCGCCAGCTTTTCAGGAAAAGAAACCAAACTCCGTTTTAAGAATTGTTTTAGGCAAGCAGGATATTTTGTTTATGTGTCTGTTTGCTCCACTCCCTAGTCAGTGCCTGGAAGTTTGACTTTGGCTTCTCCAGAGTCCCATTGCACACATCCCAAATGGAAAGAAAAAATATAACTGCTTTCCAAAAGCATTCAGTGTTGGGTTGTTCTTGCTTTCAGAGGAGCAGGGTTTAGCCAGGGCAAAGGGAATTCCACCCCAATCTGTGTTAGGAAACAGGGCCCAGAGAACACTTGTGCTGTTTTTGAAAAGTTACACCCTGGATTTTCAGGCACGGTTCCTTTGATTGTTTTTGCTTCTCTCTGCACATCCCCTGATCCAAAAACAGAAATTTCTTTTTTTTCCTGGTGGTATTGCTGGTTTGTACTGGCTGGCAGGCACCACAGAGTTGCTATCAGTAGGCGTATTGTGATGCTCATTAGAAAATTGTCTTTCATGTGTTTCAAAAAGGATTTTGGATCCTGCAGTTCTGAGTGCTGGACTTGGGAGAAGAACCTGACTTTGAAACAGCGGTAGCAGCTCCCTCCTTGAACATCAGGCCTTTTCAAACCCTCTTCCCTCTGGCACTGTCAAATTAACAGGCCTCTAGAGAGCAGGTCATTGGGCTCCTTCCTTGTCTCAAGGCAGAACTGAACACTTCCAGTCATTTGGAAGAAGGAAAGAGGTCATTTGGAAGAAGAAGGAAAGATGAATGCTGTCTTCCTGAAGTCCACCTCGCTAGAGCTGAGTATCCCAGCCCTCAGCCCCTGGAGTGCAGCGTGCCCTGAGCGATGGGCACGCTGTGGGGCGAAGGGCCATGGCACTGGTGGGGCTGCAGCTCCAGGGGGTTCCCTTGCCTGGTGAGGGTACTTCGGTCACGTTTTTTTGTCAGTAATGCCCTGACCTGTGACTCGGAGTCCTTCAGGAACATTTAGAGGTTTGGACTCTGCTTCTGTGGCCAAAGCTCTGACCCCTGTGGTGGGGGTTCGACCTTCCCAGTGGCGGGGGAATCGGCGAGATGCGAGGGAGGCCCTGCTGAGCTCCTGCTGGACCGAGAGGAGTGGCTGAGCGTTCATCCCTCACATCAGCGAGGCAACCAGGATGCTTGGCTGGGCTGGGGCTGGCTGTGTTTGTCCAGTCACACTGGAAGTGCCGTCTGCAGCATGGGAATGTCGAGCTGCGCCGAGAGTACCTACACACCAACGCTCTCACACACGAAATTCCTCTTGACTCACCCTTTCTTTTCCAAGGCTGCTTTGAAACGGGGATTCCATTTTCTCCTCCAGACTCTTGCTGAAGCCAGGGAGGTATCCCATTTCAGGGAGGCTGTCCGACACTCAGAGCATCACCCTGCTCCATTGTTTGCAGGAGCACGATGAAACTTTTGTGCCCCTGGTTGAGCTCATGCCCTGTGGCCCCGAGCAGATCATTCTCCCTGCAATTAGTATTCGTGGTTAGCTAAGCAGAACTTCTACAACGCATCTGCCCTGCTTTGAAGGTTGAGTTACATGGTTTCAAAGTGGCCAGAGAAAAGGTTCCTATATGAAGAAGATATCTAGGAATGTCCATTGTCTTTTTGTGTGTTTAATGTTTGCAATTCAGGTAGGATTTCCTTGCTATTTATTCGGTGCTTTCTGATTTAGCACAGGATAAAGTGGGACAGAGAGTAAGAACGCAGTGGTTTTAAATTTTCCCATTGAATTTCGTTCTAGGTTTCCTTTCCAATTGCTTTCCAGGATTTGGGAGAGGAGGTGGTGTTTTTACTTCTTCAGAAAATTTGCATGTGTTATGGTTAAGGTTTTTTGCATTTCTGCAAATGTAGCAAACCTTTTTCCCCAATACTCTGTGCACAGAGACCTGCATATGTTTGACGTTCAGAGAAGCATCACAGAATCATAGAATGACTTGGGTTGGAAGGGACCTTAAACAAATTATTCTGAACATTGATATGGCCAACATGTTGCGTAAATGCCTCCTTTGCTAAAAATATCTCCAGGTCAAAACTTCTCCTTGTGTCTCCTGTGAAGACAACCTGGGAGAAGGGGAGGCTCCAGGGAGATCTCAGAGCCCCTTCCAGTACCTAAAGGGACTCTGAAAGAGCTGGAAAGGGACTGTGGGCAAGGGCCTGGAATGACAGGACAAGGGGGAAAGGGTTTAAGCTGAAATTGGGTAAATTTAGATGGGCTGAAAAGTGCAACAACCCTTGCTGGCCACACAATCCCTTGATTGCAGTACTGGATTTGGGAAAGGATCTCAAACTGTAAGACAACTTTTTGTTGCCATACTTGAATTAATCCCTGAAATTTATTGTTTTAATGGATCTAATTATTGGGATATTTAATTTTGTCTAGGATGTGTCAGTGTGTACATGGCCCTCAAAAGAAATTTGTTCCCTTAAGAGATAAACTTTTAAAAAGAGGTTATTCTACTGGCCTGTGTGGTAAAAGGATGCTTTACTTGGGTTTTGAATGGAGAGTTATGAGTTCACTGTGACCAAAATACCAGTGAAAATATCACAGGTGATCACTTTTTCTAACGTAAATCATTTAACATTGGTAATTTTCCTCTGTTGCTAATGCCATTAGTTATTTTAGAGGTAAAAAATAAAAGGATGTTTTACCTGCCTTTTTTTTTTTTTAAATTTTGCTAGCTACCCATAGCTTAACTTAATGATTTGTATAAGTGATAGTAATTGCTGAAACTACAGTTGAGTATTATTAGCTATAAAATGAACATGGTTATATGTCCAACACAACTAGCAAGGAACAGAAATGCAGTTGTATCCAAGAGAAAATAATTACAGCAATAATCAGTGTAATTCATGATAATGGCTGAATTGAATTTCACACCATAGCTCCAAGCACTTACATTTAATGAATGTAGTTTGTGCTTGTTTACTAAAAAGGTTTTTAGCAGAAAATCGATAATGTAACTTCAGTGTTTCTAATTGCAAATGCAATTTTTTTAAAAAAGTAGTGGTTCAATAAGGATTTTGTAGGGAAAATTAAGGTATGTGAGCACAGCAAATGCTGTTACTTTAATTAGACTACCTGTACATTAGTGCTATAGTTCCTTAATATTTATTTATTAGTCCATATTGATTAAAATTGGTTTGCATTCCATTTTTAAGACTAGCTAATGTAATGAACATTGAAACTTTTCACCAGGCACTGGCTGTGACTAAGCAGATCATTTCTAATGGGACTGTCCTCACAAAGAGGTGTTTTTACCTCAAAAGCATTATCACACCAGCAAGGAGGTACAGGCCTGTCTGCAAAGGTGCTTTCTGCTTGTTGAATACAGAAGAGTTGCTCATCCTTCATGTGGAATGGCAGAATGAATAAAGTGATTGGCATTGGCGGTGTAATTATAATTGCTTAATTGGTCCAAGTGTATTCTTGGCCTCAGTTGTGATGAGGGAAACTGCTGGGTTTTAGAACGGCGAGGAAGCTGAGGAATGCAATGCCAGGTGAGTTTTTCAGTTCCTTGGCCTCACAATCTGTGGCTGTGGTCTCCTAGAGCAGGCCAGAGGAGATATGTAGAGGTTATTGAGATATACAACCCTAGCAAGGATAGCCATAAATAATCCCAGAGGTAGGTTTATGGGATTAAACCCCACAGTGCTACTTTGAAGTCAACAGCAAATCTCCCACTCTATTGCCTGGTGGATCATGATGACTGGTGCACGTCTGAGGCTGGGCAGTACAAAGGAGGTGGGAGTGAAGGCAGAGCATTCAGAAAACAGAAGAGAGAAGGAACAATCAGAGGTGGGGTTTCTGGAGCTCAGTGACCTGCAAACAGGTTGCTTTTACCTCTGGGCTCTTGGAGACAAAGGCCCAAGTCCCACCTTGATGAGGAAAGGGGGAAGAACTGCGAACCCCTCCTGAACTCTCTCACACAAGTAACAGAACCACCTTTACAGTCTGCAGGGAGGGTTTTGAATGGGTCAAAAACCATGTTTAGTGGAGATGTTTTGCCTTAAAATCATAGAACCACAGAATGCTTTGGGGTGGAAGGGACCCCTAAAGGTCATCTGGGTCATCTGGTCCAACCTCCCTGCCATAAGAAGGGACATCTTCACATCGATGAGAAAAAAGTCATTAAGTCATGGACCTTCCAAATCCAAGGTGATCTTCCAGCTGGAGGGATGTCACTGCCCAACCAGCAGCGATAATATTGTAACAGGACTTCAGCTGTGGCAGCAAATTAAGTGCAATTCACCAGGAAAATATTAAGTGATCCGTTGGGGTTTAAAAAAATAAACCCTGATCACTCGAGATTCGTGCTCTGATTATTTTCTGCGGCTGCCTGCCCTCAGTGCTAGAACCAGCACTGCATTTTCTGCTGGGTTCAGTCAGGCATTTTACTCTACAAAAACAACTAGCTCCTTTCCAACCAATGATTACTTGTAATTATGCTTTCCCCTGCCATTATTCTAATAGACTGTCATGCTGCACAGAGGAGGCGTTTGGAGGCTGCTTTTATGGATGGACTGTTGGAACACTTAATATAGCTCTATTTTTGAATTATCAGGTTCTATCCTTTTGAAGTCTGTGTTAGTGGAACTCCTATTTATGAAATGTGCTGTGCTTAAAGGTTTGCTATTGATGAAGAGGTCCAACAGAGGCCTTTATCGTAAGTACTGTAGCATTCTCCCCGAGAAATAAATAGCCTTGCTAAAAGGTATGTTGTGTACCAAGGTTGCAAATTATCAGCCAAGCACCTTATAACTGTATACTTCAAAAATACCTTTCTGCTTTCTGTTTGTTCTCCTTTTTTCCACAACATGAGCAGTGTTTTTAAAAAAACACATAAGGAAAAAAATCCCCCAATCTGTCGACTCTCTAGTTGGACAGCATGTCCTTGTTGTAACTCTTTAATATGCATATATACCTTGGCAGAAGGTGCTGTTTACAGGTGTGTCATTCTCTGAGTTTTGGGGGAGTTTTCAGGTCCCATTTAGAGAGTGATTCCAACCACTGATTTATTGCAGGATTTCATCACCGTGGCAGCCTCACCAAAGCTGTGAGCTGAGCATTTCTACCCAATTATCTAGGACAGGTAATGAGAACCAGGCCGTATGTACAGAAAAAAAAAATGAAAAAAAGGCAATCAGGTATTTTTAGTCCCTAAATGTTTGCAGTCAAAGTCTGGGTAAGATGGATCTTTGCTAATTCATTTTCAGTTTGAAATTACTGGGAGCTCGGTGATGCAAGGTGCTCTTTTGAAATTGGTTCCTAAACCCCCTCTTCAATTCTGCCACTGCTCCATATCTTCAGATCTTTGTACCTGAAGACAAAGTATGCTGATGATATGACATACATTGATTTCTCTGTCTGCTGCTGAGTTGTACCCTGGTTTAGGACCAGAATGAACTTGATGTCAATAGAATTTATTTCAAAAATTGAAAGGCAATAATAATTTTGTCATTATTTAGTTTTATATTATCACAACATGGTGACTTCTGTGGGAGCCACTGCATCCAAACATACCTTTCCTGTCCTTGGGAGCCCATTCTTGGGCTGTGTTTGCAGACCTGGAGTGTGCCAGGACTGGGGACCACAGTTCCTGGTGTGCTCCTGGATCTGGGGTTGGCAGGACACGGAGCACACTGGGATGTGTCCCACACAATGGGGTACTTCTGACAGGGCACACTGTGGGGACAAGGCAAGAAGGTGGTGAAGGATCTGAAGCCCCAGGAGAAGCTGAGGGAGCTGGGAAGGAGCTCAGCCTGGAGCAAAGGAGGCTCAGGGGGGCTCTTGTGGCTCTGCACAGCTCCTGCCAGGAGGGGACAGCCGGGGGGATCGGGCTCTGCTCCCGGGAACAGGGACAGGAGGAGAGGAAATGGCCTCAAGATTAGCCAGAGGAGGTTTAGATTGGATTTAGGAAAAATTCTTCATAGAAAGGATGGTCAAGCATTAGAACAGGCTGCCCAGGACAGTGGTGGAGTCCCCATCCCTGGAGGGATTGAAAAGTCCTCTAGATGTGACACTTGGGGACATGGGGCAGTGCTGGCCTTGGCAGTGCTGGGGAATGGTTGGAATGGTGACCTTGGGGGGCTTTTCCAGCCTAAAATATTCTGTAATTCTTTGATTTTATGACAACAGCAACACTGAGGGAAGCAGTGGGTGCCATGAAACGTGGAGGGGTTTCCATTTAACACAACAAATAAGGCAAGCCTTGCTCTAAAGTGTTTATCTGGAGCTTTTCCTTTGGAGCCGTAATGTATCAGAGCCCTGACTTTGCACTCCCACATTCATCTTTGCTTATGTATTTTACCCTCACCGATGGCTTTCCCCTTAAGCCTGTCTATTTGCCTGTAGATTTGACAGATGACAGCTTCTCTTTGGGATGTTGGATGGCGTTTGTAGGGCTATGATGCCAGGAGCGTTCTGAGCGCTGGTGTTGCATATTTATTGATCTCCATATTCCCAATAATCTGATGCACGTCACATTTGACAACATTATGTGGAGAGGTCAGCTGTATGGGGCTAATGAAACTGTTTCAAAGATGGATGTTGTTTTCCACAACATTAACCTTGCAAATAGCTGTCACTAGTGCATTTCACTATGGGGCTTGGCGTTTGAGAACCTCCCTTTTTTTATTGTTGATGTTAACATTAAACAAAACCTGGAGCCATTAAATCTCAGTATTTATATACAATAGGAAACATCGACGACATGGCATCACTCCAAATGAAAATCTTATTAACAGCACACGGTGCTTGTGGCAAAGTCCTGAACAATCTGAAAATTGGTTTGGCTGTCTGAAATGTTTGACGGATTGGCTAAGGATGATGTAAAAGGACTGAACAGGGAACGGCTGAATTCTAAGGATTAAAGTGGCAAATAGAAAGCCCTGATGTAATCAAAAAGCACATTGCACTTTCATATTTTACTGCGATATTACTCTGCTCACCAGGAGCTTATTACATCCAGGGCAATATAAAATTTAGATTACCTTTTTATTTTAAAATTATTTCGCCAGCATGTGTAATGTGACGAGGAAGCATTCGGTTTCTAAAGAGGTCTCCTGAAGTTCTTTTTTCCTTAAAAAATACTGCTACGGTGATTTCAATATTTAATTGCAGGTTTTTTGCTGTCATGCTGAGGCACTTCAAAACGGGAGTCCAAAGGGCGATAAAAATAATCCTTGGAGGCCCCTTTTCCACATTACAGTGGTTGAAAACAGTTGTAGTAACTCTTTTTCGATGTCATACTGCATCTTTTGTAATGTAAATTTTGCACATACTTACAAAGCACAATTCCAAATATGATTTTGATAGGCAAGCAGTTTAGAAAGGTTTGTGTTGGCCATCTGAGCTGTGAAGTACCACATATATTTACAGTGTCTTCTGGGACTTCGGGTCGTTTTAAGTGAGGAGGAAAAACCTCAACCTTCACGGCGCTCTGGAAGCTCATGATTGTGTCTTAGTATTTTAAAGAGCAGTTGGCAAATGCTAATATAAAGCCCATTGACAAAGGGTGGAATTCTGACCCGTGCACAGAGTAAAGGTCAGATGATGGCGATAAGGACAGCTGAATGTGCTTTCACAAGGTCGTTAAGGTGGCTTGGGCTGGAGCTGTTGCAAGTTCTCTCTGGAGCAACAGCTGCAGAGGGTGCTCTGTGGCTGTTGGGCAGCCCTCGAACATCAGGCAATAGTTTTTTTGTTAAAACTTGCTTTAATAAAATCATGGATGCTCATGCAGGCTCTGCTTGGAGGTGAGATGTGTCCCTGAGAAAAGTGGTGGTGGATGTTCAAATCATCAGCTGATAAAGGCACCAGAGGGGCATCTCCCAGTTGAGCTTCATCAGCTTCAGCTCATGCCCCTAAATTGTGAAATCATGGGTTGGGAGGGACCTTAAAGCCCATCCAATGTCACCCCTGCCATAGGCAGGGACACCTTCCACTGTCCCAGGCTGCTCCAAGCCCCAGTGTCCAGCCTGGTCTTGACTCTTCCAGAGATCCAGGGGCAGCTACAGCTCCTCTGGGCACCCTGTGCCAGGGCCTCAACACCCTCACAAGGAAGAATTCCTTCCCAATATCCCATCTAAACCTACCCATTTCAGCTTAAAACCATTTCCCCTTCTATTCCCTTCTACCACTTCATGGTCTTGCAAAAAGTCCCTGCCCAGCTCTCCTGTATCTCCCTTCAGGTTCCAGATGTTGCAGTGTCTCAAATCAACTCCTCCAAATGAAAGGGCAAAAAAGTTTCACCGAGAAGGGAGAGACTTAAGGGAACTTTTAAAAAATGTTGTTTAGTCTGAACCTAAAATGCATTGTCATTCACTGAGGTTATTGCAAATTGTTCAAAAGTTAAATGTTTTCTCTAGCCTTGCACCTGGGCTGTCTGAGCACTTGGAGTGAAGAAGCTTTTGGGGGGCAGCACATGGGTCAGGATGAGAGCTCCTGTCTGGAGGCATCTTGTGTTGAAAAAATCTAGGAAGGTTAAGGCAGATACTTAACTTTTAGACCCAAAAGTCAATGAAGTGCAAATTACCCCAGTAAACTACTTTCTGTCTCTACAGCAACTTTCAGATAAAATGTTACCTGGGCTTCTTTTGAGAATCATCTCAAGAAGTGGTCAGAAAGGAAGAGGGATGGACTTTTTATTTCATATTTATTTTATAGTGCATCTTCTAATGTGCAATTTGCTTCTTAAAAATTTGTTAAGAGTACAAATATGCACAAGTCATAAAAAGGTCTCTTCTCTCAGTTTCTGGCACTTTCTTTGGTGCTTGCATTATTTATTTAGTGATTTAGGATAAGGTCATGGTGAGTTTCTCCAGAAGTAGAATCTAAGGCCAAGTGAATGTTTGAGGGAGAGTTAAAACAGATGATTTATAACATCACTTAGTAATGCTTAACATTGTTAACTGAAAAAACATTCTCCTGTAATAATTCTCAGGTTGTGCAGCATCATTAACACATGAAACTGTGCAAAAATGTAATAAGAACATTTCTATAACAGGATTTCTGATATTGCTAAGCTCACATACTAAAAAATATTAAGTGCTCACCAAAAATGATTTTATGGAAAAAACCCCTTTTAACTCTAAAAACTAATGAGCTATGATTTCTTTTTATTTGTCTTTTGGGTTTAAAGCCTCCAGATCTAATTTTCAAGCTCTTTTCTGAATCCAGGAGAGTTAGTTCATACCCTAAAGAGTATAGGGAGAGGTCAGTGCAGCCTCTCATAAAGGCTCCAGGAGCTCAGACTTTAGGATTTCAAGTGATTATGACACAAACAGCTTTAACTGTCAGCAACGCTTTGGAATTTTTAAAAAAATATAACAATATTTTTTAAAATGGTAACTTAACGGTAGGGTCTCCTTGATGTAAAAAATATACGTTTCTGTGCACGAAGGCAAGATTCTACCACAACGGTGAATCTGTCTAATGCTCCCATACCATCCTGAGATTTGGATCAAGGACCACATTTTTTTTGCTTGGCTTTACCGTGACCTGGGATATTTTTTTTCCCTCTTCTTTTCTGCGAGGTACAAATTTTCCAGCTTGCAGCTGGAGCCTGGATGTGCCCCTGCACATTTTGGCTGTGTTGGTAAAGCACAGAAAGGTAGGGCAAGGCTAGGATGACTGCTCAGGTGTGAAGGATCAGGTCTCTGCTTTCAGAGGGGTCCTTTGGCCTTGGCTGCCATCTGGGCAGGGCTGGGAGTCATATCTCTGTCTGTAATAAGGTGCTGTAGTGCTCTACCACATCATCCTCAAAAACTGAGAGATACCTGCCCTTAATATCACTAATGCCTCCAAAATAATGCTTAGCTGGGACTTCGGGGGTGGAATGACTCCAGTTCTAGGCCTCCGGACAGAAGCACATTTATTCCTTAGGGAACCTCATCTTTGCCTCAGAACTGCAAAGTGCTGTGCACTCTACCCTGATTGTTCAGTAACTTGCAGAAATGAGCCCATGTGAAGCATTAAAGAACTTCAGAGCCCTGTGTTTGATTGTGTGGTGTTAGAGAGAGAGGAAAGACGTGAATAGCAGCTGCAGGACCCAGGCCAGAGACCTGAGTTTATGGGGAGCTCTAAGCAGAATCCCCTACCCGCTGGGAGAAGTGAAAGTGCTGCTGGGGTGAGGATTTCAGGGTTTGCATCAGAGTCCTTGAGGCTTCTTCATAAATTAATTGTTTATAAAGTCAGGATTCATTAGTTGCTTGTCTAAAAAAATTATGTGGGAACTGCTATTTATGCTGAATTAATAGCATAAATATGTGGATCCTGCTCTTTGCAATTTCTGCTTGGCATCATCTCAGGGATGCCCATCTGATATCCACTCATGGAAGTTCAGGTCTGTTTTGCTCCTGGGCCCTGGCAGTCAGGTGAGAGCCTGATTGCATCTCTGATGGACAAGATGTTCTTGCTTTATAGTGTGTCAGGGAATCAGGACTGGATTGGATATTACGAACATTTTTTTTACTGGAAAGGTTGTTGAGCAGTAGAACAATCTCACCAGCTGAGTGTTCAGGCTGGGGATGAGGAGGGAGAAAAGATGGAGACAGGAAACTATGGGAGATGCTTGCTCCTGTCACCTTTCCAAGGAGCTTAGTTTACAAAACCAAAGCCCTGTAAAAGGACAATATAACTCGAAGAATTACAGCACTGCCTTTCTGGTGGTGCTTCTCTGCTCTGGCAGCACTAAGGCTGCATCTACACGTGCAGCGGGTGCTCCCAGGCACCTGGAGCACACCTGGGTACCACGAGAGATGCCTGTCCCGCCAGGATGGCACCTGGGCATGCAGGATGGACCCGTGGCTGGGGATGGTTCCAGCACCCGCGGGATGGGCTCACACGGAAACGCTTTGGAGGCAGACCAGGGCTTCCCTCCCACCTGCCTCCTGCCAGGGAAATGCAAAACATTTGCGCATTGCTGCGTTTGGCTTCGCAGCGTCGCAACCTGTTTAGAGTTAGCAAGTGCAGCAAACGGGCTCTTAAACGCAGGTTAAAGGCTTTGATGAAATACAGAACACCTCAAAAAGACAACCTAAATTTTTGCCGTTTTAAACTTTGCGTGGCTGGCGGGCTGGAGCAGCCCCCAGGTTAATGAGCCGCGAGTTTAAACAGCAATTGAAGAAGTCGGTTATAAATACAGAGCAGTTTGCTTTTTGCCTTCCTGTTGCTTTCCCGGGCTTCCGAAGGCCTTCCACTGATGGAGAGCTTTTAATTTCACATTTTGGCCCCCACCACAGGTGATAAACAAAGGTTTCCCGTTGCTGTGACTCGGGTCAGCGCTGTAGCCTCAGCGTCAATCCCGCTGCCGGTAATTACACACAAAAGGTTACCGGGATCCACGGCTAATTTGCAGCCTCTGTTTAGCAGAATTTAATAGCAGGTATTACTGCTGCAGCAGTAATTAAGGACCTTTGTCAATAAGACGGAATAGATGGCCACACTTTGTTGTAATCATTGGACTTTTGAGAACCCAGAGGAGTGAAAAGCAGTGAGAGGAGCAATCCATTTCACGAATAACATGGCTGTCCTTTCACCCCCCACTCCCCCCCGCCTCCTGAAACCAGCAATGGAATAATAATTCCCCCAAGCAATGAAAGTACAGGAATAAAAGTACTTACCCTCCAGCCTGTGATTTTTTTTTTTTTAACTTTTTATTTACTCTACTGTGCTTTTTATTTGCTTCGGGCTGCATTTGATGAAGTATTGTTTAAACAGCGCAGAGCAAAATGGATATAGGGAGATGGAAAATAGAAAGAGGAGGAATTTTAACCAGGTGGATATATGCATTTGCCTTTAAGGTGGATGGCGTTGGGTTTATCAATTATTTCCTCCGGATTTTTTTTTTTTTTTTTTAAAAAAAAAAAAAAAGAGAAAGAAATGACAAAAACAAGTGGCTCGGTGAAGAGGTGGAGAGAGTCATTTAGAGCTGTCTCTGCTCAGAGCCGTTCAGCTGTAAATGGGTCGCAAACAACGAGCGAGGAGTGAAGTTGGTGCGGGGCTGTGCCCCCCCTGCAGCACTAATGTAGCCCTGAATGGGCTGGCACTGGCTGGAGAGCCCCCCACGCACAGAGCCTGGCCCGGGCTCCCGGGCTGGGGAGCTGCCAGCCCGGGAGGACACAATTCAGAGTGCTTTAAGGTGTACACTCCTCTCAGTAATTGGTGAAGAAGCTGCATTTCACTCCCTGCTTTTAATAGCGGTTTGAGTAGTGGCTCTTTATGAAGGCTCTCTCTCTTTTTTTTTTTTTTTTTTAAAGCAGCTTTAACTATACCCTTTCTGTCAGTAATGCCTGAAAAACTTCTACCTTTAATCATTCCTGGATCAGGCAGCAAACAAGCAGCTCCCTTTCCTTTTTCAATTACGTGCTGGATATTCAGCACACATATAAAAAAAGGGGGGGAAAAAAAAGAGGCATCTTGAACGTATCATGTATTAAATGCAGCTCTTTGCTGCTGCATTAAAATAACACCAAGGATCTGGCTTCAGCCAACAAAAGCCAGAAATATAAAGTTAAAGCTGCAGTGCTCTTTTTTATCTGCTCCATTGTGAGAAGGCATTGTAGCACTCTTAAAACAGTGGGACATTTTTCCATACCTATGGGCGATGATACTTAGCTAAGGGATCCTGACCTTTGTGATTCTGAGACTCATGGCAAATTTTTCACAGCTTCTTATGGATGGGTTCTGCTTGATGATGCTCCTGTGAGGTATGGCTAATTTTTTTTTCTTTTTCTTTTTGGCACTGCTCTTTCAAGAAGGGAGCCAGGAACCAGCAAACTGGTGCTTTGGCTGAGTTTATGATGGAGGCCCCCATCTTAATGAGTTCACTTATAATAAGATCAGGCAAATGGTCCTTAGTGGACACTTGCCCACAATAAAAAAAAAAAAAATAAAAAACAACAAAACAAAACAAAAAACCCCCACCCCCAAAAAAGGATAATTCCATGGAAGATTCAAGCTTAAAATATGAAGGAGATTGAAGGTCAGGGTTGGTATAAATAAGGAAAATCATGAGAGAAATACCAGGGCTAGGAATTGTATTTGGTGTTTTTGAGTCAATAGCATTGTATCATAGCTCATACTTACTTTTTCTCCCAACAGAAGACCAACAAGCTGCGGAAAATGCAGAGAAAATTCTGGAATGTGTAGAGAGAAGGGAAAACTGATGGGTACAGCTTTTTGGTGGATGAAGCTTGCAGCAGTGTGTTACAGTCTCTTTCAGAAAAGGAGGCATTTTTGATGGAATGAAAGTAGAAGAGAAATTCTTTGAAGGTGAAGCTTTGATGACACCAAGCTGGAAAATCATGTACAGAGTTTTCCTTCTGATCAATGCTGATTTAGTATGCAACAGATAAAAAAGAAGAGATAATGTCAACAGACAAGAATATTGCTGCAGGATAATGGAGCTACCAAACGTCCAAGGCTAATCCAGGACATTTATTTTCCAAGCAGGAGCCATTGATCTGGAAAGATATTTGTCATTTCTTTGTAGGGCAACCCTGCAGATAGTATAAGCACAGATAGGAGATCTTGTGGTGGTGAGTTGGAGTAGGTCAACTGGCTCCTGTTTGATGGGGATCCAAAGTAATCTGGGTTGATGACTGTGAGGAGTCTAAAAAAACAGTGCCTATTTCTGACCTTGGGAAGTTGCCCCCGTGGAGCAAATGGAATCTAGGTGCAAAGGGCAGAGAAGGGCCAGATGTGTCCCAAGCTGATCAGAAGGGTGGAGCAAACCTGATCTGTCCAGGACTGTTCCTCTGCAGCTTTGTCAGGAGCAGCCAGAAGGCTAAAGGTAAATATGAAGGTCTGAGGTTCAAAGGTTAGTTCTGTTCCTTAAGGGAAAATGTATCTCCTGCAAGAACAGTTGAAGGCCACTGCTCAATAAGTCATACCCTTTTAACCTTTCTTCTTTTTGGTCATTTGATAGCCAAACCTCTTCCCTGTAAGTGCAAACCATGTTAAATACAATTTCCATGGATTCAATCCTGTATGCTAGAAATGACAACATGGATTTAATGAAAGGATTATTTCAAGGTAAATTCATTCGTGGTCTGTGAACAAAGTCTGATCTCATTCCTCTTTTGTCTCACTGCTCTTCCCACCTGAATTGCCCCCAGTAATTGTTGATATGAAAGGCAAAAGCCTGGGGCTGACCCCGTTGTTCCTCCAGGTGTGTTCCTGGTTCATCTCCAGCCTCAATCACCGCTGAAGTCCAGTGCAGCATCAGTTGGACCTATAAAGTTTCCCATTCTTTGCATTTCAAGGTTTTGGTGTACCCCACCACTCTCACAGTGAAGAATTTTTCCCACTGTCTCGTCTATCCCTGCCCTCTGGCTGTGGAAGCCATTCCCTGTGTCCTGTCCCTCCATCCCTTGTCCCCAGTCCCTCTCCAGCTCTCCTGGAGCCCCTTTAGGCCCTGGCAGGGGCTCTGAGCTCTCCCTGGAGCCTTCTCCAGGCTGAACATCCCCAGCTCTCCCAGCTTGTCTTTATAGCAGAGACACTCCAGCCCCCTGAGCATCTCTGTGGCCACTTCTGGACTTGCTCCAAGAAGTCCATGTCCCCATTTTCCAGTGAGAATTTCATAAGTGAATTTCACAAATTACATTTTTCCACAGTTTCTCAGAGAGTTTTGCCTGTGAGGGTTTGTGTTCATGCATGGATGATCATTCATTCTGACTGAAACAGCTGCAAAACCTCTGAAGAAGCTGAGCATCTGTTTGAGGGGGAAAAAATACTTTCTGGGACTACTAATCTGAGTGGTTTCAACAGCTCTTAATATAGGTGGGAAAGGAAAATTAACTTTGCAGGCTTTGTCCTTAAAAACTTACCAATAGGCTTGAGTTTAGAGAGGAATGTGTTTCCCCCTAAGATGTCTGAGACTGTAAAACCCCCAGTGCAAGCAGGGACTGAGCTGAGGGGCTCAGTCTTGCACTGATTTTGGAGAGGGTTGAATTTTGTGTGGCTCAGCCCTTTTACACTTGCCAGAATTTACCAAAGGGAAAGGCAACCTTGATTTGGCCAATAATTCTGTACTAACACTGTGCTCTAATTAGTTTCAGCTTTCACAGTGTTTTGTTGTACTTCATTGTGTTTCCCAGATGGAAATGACACCACCAGCTAATTTACCAGGGTGGTTTGTGTCTAACCATGGAGAGAGATTCCAGATTTGCTCCTTTTTGTAACGTGCTGGGATCAGAGCTGAGGAACTGAGATCAGATCTGCCCCTCAACCCGCTGGTCTTGTCCATGCAAGGTTGTATGTTTGGGTTTTTTCCCCCCCAAATCCTGCATTTTTAATATAAATAAAAAATTTGATCTCTGCCACTGGCAAACTGCATCCCATTTTTTTTCCTAACAGAAAAATGGGAATAGGTTTCCTTTAACTAGTGGAAGGGTCTAGACTCTAAAAAGGTTTTTATTATTGTGTGCCTGGGGTCTTTAGTTTTAGACATTTATCTTGTAGCAAACCAGTAGGGAACTAGAAAGGCAGTATTTTGCAACTCCTAGACCCCTAGCTCTAAATAATGACTCCAAGCTGAAATTGAAGCAGGTGCATCATCTCCTTCATTGTGTCACTTTTAGCACAGACATTATACTTTATGGGCTTCCACTATCCAAATAGTTTGTGCAACGGACCCTAAAAGTGGTGATGCATCAATCAATCAATCAGTAGGGCTTTATTGCTCCAACTTTCTTTACAGGAGGCTTCTAAGCCATATTATAATGCACAATGAGGAGCCCAGCAGAATACAAATGCCCTGGGATGCAGCCCCATTTCCGTGTGCTCCCTTCCAGGGCTGGAGCTGCACTCCGAGGGATATCCCAGGGCATCAGTCACAGCCAGCCAAATGCATCCCTGGTGGAGCCTCAGTGATTGTGCCCAGCCAGGCTGGCTCAGGGGGATGGAATCAGCTGGCCCTGGTGGCTTGTACAAGCTCCTGGGTGGGACAAGGTGTTAGAGAGGATAGAAAACCACAGTGGTTTGGCTGAACTGGTTTTTCTGCCTGTTCATACCAGAGCTGAGGGGGCTTCACCCATCAGCAGGAGGATTTATGTCCTATATTGGGGTGGGTGACCTGCACCCTCTGCTCCTGACCCCTGGGGTTTTAGCCCACATTGTGTACAGCAGTGCCTAATGGGTTCCTTTTGCTCTTTCCAGTTTTTTGGCTGCTTCGGTGTAGAAATATCTCTCAGGCTTTCCATAAACATAGTGTGTGGGCATTAGTTTTGCCATCAGCAAGGACAGATACATTTAGAGTGACACAGAAATAAATGCAGATATGGGTACAGCCTGCTTTATGGAAACACTACTGAAATCCAGGAATATTACACTGTTAGTGCAAGTGAACAAGTTACAGGTTATGACTTGGTTATCGCATGGAAACTTTGCAGTCCAGGCCTCAGGCTCTGATGTAAATGCCTTGGACTGAGCTGGCAGTGGTTATGTGAGGTGATTGGATCCGTGTTAGTGCTTTCATCAGACACACAGACAAATAAATCTTACCTTGAAGCTGTGTGCTGACATCTGCATAACTTCGTTTTATCGCCCAGTTCCCGTATGGTTCCAAAGAGTAATTTAGGAAAGGAAATCTAAGGAGAAAAAAGATAATCATGTTGAGATAGAAAATAAGAATTTGGCACTTGAGTATAAAATTCTGTAGATTATATTATATGTGTAATGCACAATTCGATACTTCGGATTCTTTTAAGGAGGACCTAAATTTGCATAGTGTTGTAATAAAAGTTGTTTGTAAATATGCAACCAGCATTTATTCTGCAAGACAGAATATTTTGTAATGTCCCTTCCCAAATCCTCATGTTGCTTATATGAGCTCACGGAGTTTATTATAATATTTGTAGTAGAAATCTCTAATTTGATAATTCTCTAGTGAGTTTAATGAGCCTGAAAAGTGACATTTAGAGCTAGTTTTCTCTTTGTGCTTTGAAAAATGAAATACAAGTAGTTATCTGTTAAATGAGATAATTACAGTGCTACTTTGCTAAAGGCACATATTAGTGATTTTTAGCTTGTTTCGCTTAATTAGAGCTTTACAAAATGTGGAGTGCCAACCCGCTAACAGACCTGTTGGAACAGTTACTGGGACTGTGAAATAAAACCAGTTGGTCTAAACAAGTCACAAGAAGAGACTGATGAAATGGCTGGCAGCTCAGGCAGAAATTTAAGCCTTGGCTGCATTAGAGCAAATGTAATAATAGCAGCAAGTAACCCATATTTTTAATTTTACTGATCTTTCTGCAATAATTATAAGGAACTTTTAATGTCTGTAATTAGAATGTTAGAGATAGGGTGACTTAGACCAGTGCTGCACTGTGAAAAATTGGATACTTACCCTAATTGAAAATTAATCACTTTTCATTACCAGGAAAGGATGCAGTGATTACTTTGAATGGGCTGAGATGCATCATATGAATTATGGGCAAACAAATTCATGTGGTTGAAGTTGGTGAGTTTGAGGCCAGTCTGTGCCAGGAGTACCTCTGCTGACGTAATATGTTGGATAAAGAAAATTGGGCTGTATTTTTTTGGCTGGTAATTGCAGACCAGAATTTTTGCTTTGCTGGAAGTTCTTATGGAGAGGATCATTGAATTTTATCAGTCATCCCTCCAGTGCTGTCGTTTTAAACTTTAGCTGGGCAGAGACACCTATAAAGCCAGATGTAATCCAACAAATTGATGCAGCTCTGCCAGAAGCCTCTGAGCAGGTTTGAGCAGTGAGGGAGGGAATAACAAACCTGTGAGGTTTGTTCTGTGGGCAGGAATGAATTGTGGATCATTGCCTGTTAGCTGACCCACACAGTGGTTGTGCAGAAAAGCTGCTTTTCCCTGCTCATATCATGGGAGCTTATGGAAAAGCAGCTTCTCATCCCATGTGAACACTGAAATCTCTTTGGGGTTCAGGAGACTTTGGTCTTTCTGGCAGATCCACTGTGGAGAAGGCAAGTTATTTTTCTGTTTAGCTGAAAAAGATCTCATTCATTTCTTTTTAATCAGCTCTGCTCTTGTGTTGTGTGTCTTTGCTGATTTGTGACTTTAACCACCACGAGCGTGGCCCCCTCAGCACCCCACAGTGCCTCTGCATTTCAAAGGTGGCATTTTATGCTCAAAAGATGATGTGAAAATGTCACCATCTTGCTCCACAATTCTTCTCCTTGTGCTCCTGTCACCGATTCCAGCTGCCAAATGCAAGGGCAGCAGGCAAACAAAATCTGCTCCAGACATTATTTTGTAAGTCGGAAATTGTCTTTTGCCCAGATAGGGATTTCTCAAACCCCACCTAATTTTAGGAGCGAGGAATGAGCATAACTGTGAGAGAGATGCTTCCCCTTGTGCTCGGTTCTAATAGCTTCGTTCTGGCTGCAGCAGGAAAGGTGAAATAGAAGCTCTGGCTGTCCCTGAGTCTCCATGTGCACAGCTGCACTGTCCTGGCTCTGCACCTTCCTCTCCTGTCATTAGCCTGAGCAAGGATGTGGCTGCTCATGACTGGGTGATTGATGTCAAATGTAGTAGCAACATTAAATTTGTCTGAAATGGACAAAGAAAAGCATTATTCACTGTAAAAATCTTGTCTAAAGTTCCCATCTACCCAGAGCTGTTCCTAAATTACATTTGTATGAATTTTAAAATGTTTTTTTGAATTTCTTGGCCCATGATTGTTCCCAAGGTCACAAACTCAGAAAGCTGGGAACTGAGGCTTGTGGTGAAAAATGTACCTGTAATATATCTTCATATTTGCAAATGTATTTTATTGCTGTCCATATCCTGTGAGAAAAATCCAATGTTCTTAAAAGACAAGCACTGCTTGTTATAGAGACACTTATTAATGTTTATTAGAAACTCATTTCACTAACATCCATGGCTTTATTGGAAGTTCCTTAAGTAGCAAATCCAATTTCCTTTCTTATGCTTGTGCTTACT
The DNA here is from genome assembly GCA_013390105.1 of Tichodroma muraria. Lineage (NCBI taxonomy): Eukaryota > Metazoa > Chordata > Aves > Passeriformes > Sittidae > Tichodroma > Tichodroma muraria. Next base: position 118,638 of record WAAG01025598.1, on the reverse strand, counting down.
TAATTAACATCAAAAATTGAATGAGGCAAAACAAAGTTTGATATTCATTTTAATAAGTTATATAAAGTTAGCATAATCTCATTGAGGCCATTCTTCATCGCTCCAACTGCAGACACAAAGTGCCTCCGCAGCCGTTTGGGGTTTTACATCATATAGGTTAGATAACCTAGCAACTAATGAGAGAGCCAGGAGAGAAAGAAATTAATTTTCAAATAAACCCTTTAGGGGCTGCGTTCCAGGGAGGCAGGACTTTGTGTGTGCTGGGCAGGGAGCTGGGGGTGCTCAGACATAGAAAAGGGCTGGATTCCAACGCTGGGGGCAGGTGTTGGGCAGGAAATCTTCAGAAAGCCATGCAGGAACTGCATGCTATGACGCCTATAAGCACAGAAAACAGGCATCAGCCCTCAGAAAACCACCCAGGAACCACAGGTTATGATGGCTATGAGGACAGAAAACAGGGATCTCTGGGAATTTTCCAGTGACAGCACCTAACGTGCGTGCGCCATCCCGCCCCACGGTGAGGCCAGCCCCACACGTGCACCAGCTTAAGGCTGCTCCTGCTGCACTCCTATAAAAATATCCCCCTGATCATGTGATGTCTGTTGACCTTAGAACAAGCGTTATCATATTGGAAAGTAATGATAAAAAAATCCCCTACTACAGTAAAGCTATTATAAGCTGGAGTGTTTGTGCCATTACTGGGGAATATGGTATTGATTTTTTAATAAATTATGCCATAACCTACATTTTGGCCTTAGGTTAAAATTTAACACCAGAAGCAGAGGAAAGGTACAATGCATGGATATCAGAACAGTGTATTTTACTCCACCCCAGACTTCAGCACATGCTTGAAAATCAGGAGTGGAGGGGCCTTGGTCACCACCATTTGTGATGTCCCCTCTCCCCTGGCTCCTGGGCAGGACTGAGGACACAGAGGAGCAGCTGTGTAACCCCAAATGGGTTTGACTGCTCTGCTGCCCCATTTCTCTTCCAGACTTTTTCAAAAGGAAATTGTGACTGTTCCTTAGCTATAAAATAATCGTGCTCCATTAGTGCTGAACGTCAACAAGAAATGTCTCAGAAGTAATTTTATGGAAGCAAAAGGAAGAAAACCCAACCCAAAAGATATTTTGATGTTTAAGTGAAACATTTTTTGTGTTAAAGTAGATTAAGATTTTCTTTCTAACTTTCACTTTTCAAATTTCTTCTTAATTTTGGAAGGAAAAATCAACGTCCTCAATGTTTTCACTCTATCTTTTTGTCAAGGAAGGAGACTAAAATATTTAAAGGGGAAAGGAAGTTCTACATTATTCTTCCAGTGGCTAAATATAAATATCCATGTAAATCTTCAGCTGTATCACAGGTAATTATGTAGGTAAATGGGGATGAAATCCAAGAGTGTTTGCTAGAAGGGCTTTCAGTGCAAACCAGAAGCTCTGTGTGTGTATCAACGTTCAGCTCAGAGAGAGAAGGTGGGGGGGACGGACTTTTTGCTACTCCTGTGTTGTAACCCTTACTCCTGAGACAACTATTTCAAAAGCTATTTTTGCTTCCCATTTTCCACCCAGTTAGCATCAAACAGCTGCTCTTTTCCTCATCATTCACAGGAGCCCTGGCAAGGGGGTGTTTTCTTGGAGGTTCTGAGGATATTGCTCCTTTACACCGATGTGTCATTGCATGGGACAAAGGTACCATAAGTAGTTATGAAATTATTGCTCCAAAGTGGAGAAATATGGAGCAAAATTTTATATGGAATTAATATATTGATGCAGGTACTTGTGCTGATGCTTTCCCTCTTTGTGTACCAGGTGTGTAAATACCATCACTGTGAGTATTCTTACCTCTGCAGATGCCCTAATTTGCAGCAGAAAGTTCATTAAAGTCTGCACTTCAGATCTCTGACCTCAGTCTCCACTGGCCAAGGAGGACAGGGCACCTTGACGTGGAAGTTAGTGAGGGATACATCCAGATCTACCACAAATCACCCAAGGGGTGGGAATGTGCAGCAGGGTGAGCTGTTGGGAAAGCAGCTGAGCACAGAAAGGGAATGAGTGATCCAGGAGAAGGACACTTTTCCAGAAAAAGAAGAACTAATGGGTAGAACGGAGATGGACTCACCAGCCCCACGAGAAAAAGCATATTTCCTGTAACACAGATATCTTATTAATGCTCTACTGACAAGGGAATTAACTCTCCAGGATAACAGTTCCAGCAGTCTGCAATCACAAGCGTGTTTGTTTCCCTAAAACCAGCATTTGTGTATCATCTCTGCACAGATGCTTGGAGAGTGCCGTGGAAAACTTGCTCCCTCAAAGCAGGAATAAACTCAGACAATTTTTAGATACTTACAAAAATATCCTCTAAGTAAAAAATTTAAAAGCCCCCATTAGTATTAAACATTTCCTTTTCATGCTGTCAGTGCTGCCACAGAAAGAGAAATGTACCTCAGCTTGGCTCAAGCTTAAATTCCCTCTCTTCTTGTACTCTTTAAATAGCAGATTGTCAGCTTAAGAGACTTGTTGCTGGTGATGACTGAGATTCTTGAGCCATCTAAAAGAGCTGGGAACTTAATGGCTGTTTTTCATATCCTGATAACCACACTGTTTTGCGTTCATCCCAGGGCTAAACCTGGCTTTAGTGGAGCTGCTCCTGGCTTCCTACACTTGTGGAAGACGGGATGGAGGGGCTGTTGGCTTTAATGAAGTCAAACAGTTGAAACCAAAGCCAGGATTTTTCTCTTTAAGACACATGTGCACTTGTGGAGCTGTGCTACTTCGAAATACCTGGCTGGAATATGAGACACGACGCTCTAAAATTAAAAATCGTGTTTGAAAATTCATACTAATTAAAAAGGGACATCTGAACCAAACAGAAAAATCAATGAACTTACTGGTCCTTCCTCAGTTAAGTAACATAATTTGTTCAATTTGTTTTATGTCTCTAAGAGAGGAACCTTTTGCTCACTTTGATTCATGGACAGAGGTTAGAAAATGGTACAGTGGAAAGGAAATTAACATTTAACCTGCCCACCTGCATATCCGAGCTGATGTCTCAATGTGGTGCAGCTGTGAGTAAATCCTCCCAACAAACCAGACAGTGTCTGTAATATTCATACAGCTACTCATGCCTTCAGGAAAGCTCAGACAGTTTTCTGGCTATTAGAGGCCAAATTCGGAAAAATAATCCATGCAGGATGTGCTGCTACTTGACATAAATCTGTATTTTTTTAGTTAAAACGTAAGGGGTTACATTGTCAGCCAACACACATCACTGCAACTTCGCGGACTTAAACCCTGACAGTGCCTGTGCAAATTGCTTAATTGCAGTCTGGAGACTAAAAACTGTTTTTTTAAATTTTTTTTTTCCAGAATACAGTTATTCAAGAAGAGGCAATGAAAGAGCAAAACTGGCATTACACCATATGACTGTGCAAATTAAACTTGAACTCTCCTTATTAATGCCAGTCCAGGATCAGACATATGTATAAGCAGACTTGAGGCCCTCTACATGTTCTTCCATCCTCCCTAAAAGCACATTAAAACAGGATTGGCTACAGCTCAGAGAGCCCAATAAAAAATACACTCAATATGGTCACATAATATTTAGTTTGTGTAATAATTTAAGATTTCCTTCAACAAATGGCAAGTGTGAGACTTGGTATCAGAAAAAGAGCTGCATCAGTTGCTGAGGGAGTCTCTGAGAGTTTAAAATAAAAGTGCAGAATACATTTTGGACTTCATCAGGAGGTCTGATGGGGATCCTTCATGATGTCCCTCAATCTCGTTAGCACTTACGTCCTGTCAAACAAGTCTGCACTGCAGGCATGGTAAAGGTCAGCCCAAGGCATCTGAAGAACACCAGAAACCTTTCAATTTCTTGCTTTCTGTTTCTTTTTTTATCATTATTATTTTTCAGAAGAGCAAAGAGGGATTGTGAGTCAAGAATTTTGCAATGCGAAATAGAAAATTGAATAAAAATCATGAACCAGCTTCTTTCCTTGCAAGCTGCACTTTACCATCCCCACTACAGAAAGTTGTGGCTTTGGATTTTTGACTGTCCTGCTGGGGGTACAGCTTTATTTATTTATTTGTGGCCACCACTGCCATGGAAGCAATTGCAATACCACATATCCTCAATTCTGTCAGCTGAGAGATCATCAGTTATAAAAGAAGAAAGCTGGTGTTTACACTCAGTGATGTGAGTAATCAGCTGTGATGGGGGAAAAAAGGCAGAAAAGGCCTGTAACACTTTAATTGGTGCTTTGAGAAAATATTATGGTGGGTTTTTTAAAGTTTGTCAGAGTGAGACTGTGTTGAATAAGTAGGATGATTGGGGTCTTTTCATATTCATACTTTTGCTCCCTTCCTGGTAATAGCAGCTTAGTCTCAGAGTAACAAAAACAGGTTCACAAGATCTTATTTCCTTGGAAGTTTGAGGCCTGACTTCCTGGGAAGCTGGGGAGGATAAAGGAGCCTATTGCTCCTGCAGAGCATTTCTGAGAATGGCTGCAAGGTGAGACAGGTACCAGCCACAGCTGCAAGCAGAGGTGTTGCCTATGGATTAAAACCCACAGGAGCTTGAATTTACCCAAATATCTGTCTAATTTTGTGGCCTTCACTGTCCTCCTTGGCTGTACGCCTGCATCCTGTGCCACATTAACCACGTGCTTTCAGAGATTAGGATCAAGAGCTTGCTCCCGGTCCCTGAAAAAGCAGTTTTGTATTACCCCAACAACATGTGACAGCCTTAAATGAGGACAACTGTCCCATTGAGGGACTCCCTGCACGTCTCTGGTGGGAGAAGCTGTGATCACCCCTCAGGCTGCTGTATCTGGAGGCAGAGCTGTCCTCCAGGCTGAGCTCTTCAGGAGCTCAGCTGCTCACCTGCTGTAGGTCACCGTGAGCTGGGTGAGCTGCAGCTGTTTGAGGGGCAGGTCTTTGCCAGCGCAGTTCCATGGACTGAAACGAGCCCAGGAGCAATCCCACCAGCAGCACACCTTCAGGTCTGCAGGGGGGTGGCTGTGGCAAGCAGGGCCACAAGCCAGGGGTAGTTCTCCCTTGTCACCTTGAATGAGGTGCGTGGGTCCCTTCCCATCACTGAAGAGATTTTGTATCTCTTTGTTCGTTTTTAGGGTAGTGCTTGATATTCTGGGTGCAGACTCTTACCAGTATTTATGGACCCTATTCCTACAGAAATACTTTGAGCATGTGGAATGTAGAAAACAAAACAAAACAAAAAGATAATGTTAAGATACAAGACAGTGGCAGCACCTTCTACTGTACAAACACATTTCTGTTTCAAATGGGTTTTGGTTTTGTTCCTTTGTAACTATTATTAGAACTAATTTCAAGATAGTAGCTTCCAATGCCTTTTTCAGAGAGAGACGTGGAGTAAAGTACCTGTCTGTGGCAGAAAAGGAAAAAAAGAGAGCTGCAGAATGGAGAATAATGGTGTTTGAACCTAAAGGAAAAACGCTGTGTATGTGCCGTTAGATGCAGCTTTTTTGTTTGCACTTCATTTGATTATCAGTATTTTCAGCCATCTCACGCATTAATACATCTCTGCAGGGAGGGGCAGGGTTCATAGCCTTTTCAAAGCACCACTAATGAGTGCCTTTAACTTAATAAAATGATCATTTGCCAACTACTTACCATAATGTGAACTAGATGCTTTCAGTCCAGAGATTAAAAGGAGTTTTCTTAGCAAATGCACTGTAGTTGCTGCTACTGCATAAGTCATATGCAGACATATATATATATAATGTTCATTGCTTATTGTTTTTTGAAATCTTGAGATCTCTTAAAATAGGTTGGAAGGAGTAGTTAGAGTCTATATTGTTTCAATAATATATGGATTATCACTCTCTAAATACGCAATGACATAAAAGGCAATAATGCCTTTTATGGATCCCATGTGGCCTATTACACTAATGATCCATGAATAATGGGGTCACAGGATGAGTTTTGAACAGTGCCTTTCTTTGTTGGTTGTTTTTCTCATTTATTTACCCAGGAAAATTCAGTTTTAAGTGTCTGCTTTTCAGCAAGATCCTACCATTTACTGAGTTTTCCTGTGAGTTAATGGATGCCAAAGAGGTCAAGTGACTTCCTAAAGGTTACACAATGAGTCACTGAATTTGTCCAGGATAAAATACAGGAACCTCTGAGTTTTCTGTCTCTAGCTCTGACTGATGCTAAAGCAGGGATATTTCAGATCAGCCTGACCTCCAGTAAATCTATGTTCCTGCTTTGAGGAGCAATCACAGCTTCATGCCCAGCAGAGAAATCTGAAGCTCCTGGAGCAACATTTCCCATATTTCTCAGGGAAACAACCAGAAGGAGCAGGAGTGATGCAAACAAGCTGCTTTGGTCCCTGTGACAGATTCTCTCTTAAGGAAAACTAAACAACATGGAGTTAAATAACACAAGGAACCCACCAAACGCAAACCCATGGAAGTTCACCCAGTGCTAATCCAAAACAAGAGAGTTTGTTTAGAACTGTTTATGTTTCCTACCTCCCTGCAGTGGTGTTCCTTTCACTTCAACAGGGAAACCTCCACATTATTTCTCTTGGTTACGGAGTAGGAGTCTCCTCCTCCCAGGGAGAACCCTGGCACTGCTCCTCCAGGCCCTGCAGAGGTGGAGGCTCAGTTGCAGAGGGCGAGGAGTGTCCTGGAGAGCATCACCAGCTTGTTCTGGGTGCACTGCTGGAGAGGACGAGCACAGCTCCCTGTTCTGTCAGCACTGCTCTGGCCTCCTGCCTCCTTCTCAAGCCTCTGCCAGCGGGAGAAGGGTTCCTGGGCTGAGCTGAGACTGGGAGCTGAAGAGTTCCATGCCCTGGGCAGGTCTCTTACCTGGATATGCCCGTGTTTGCTCAGTTGCAAAAATGAGCCACCTTTTGGTGCCCTGTCTGGCCTGATTTTGTGTGTATACAGAGCTCTGCAGCTCCAAAGGGTTCATTATTATTGTTTTTATTATTACTAACTGCAGAATATTATTTCATGCATTTAATGGAGTATAAAGCAATTACAGAATGTAAGGGACTACGGAAATACAGAAAGATCTGCCTGGAATAATAATTTGATTCTGAAACTTTGTTGCTTAAAGACTTCAGGGTAAAATTGTAGTACAACATATGAGCTTTTAATGAAATGACTCCCATTACTTCGAGTCTAAATGGACAAAACCTACGTAACACATGGAAAACTTTCATTTAATTTGCAAATATTTTGTATTAGGGTATAGCTGTCAAAGTCTAATTTATCAAACAGTGTTCAGCAGTGAGCAGGAAGTGTTTCTAGCACCTGTGCTTCCATATTTATACACCTCTGAGCTGGAAATCCTACTGGTTGTTTATCTGAAAACACATCAGGTGAATGCTGTTGCTCGTGGGTGTAGAAACATTGCAGAATACTCCTGAGAAATAAGACAAGGCATCTCTGATCCGGCTACATTTCAGTGTTGCTGACATCTGGTGCTGTCTCGGGGGTGGCTGGAGCACACTCAGGGAAAGGGGCTGAGGCCACCGAGCGTGTTTGAGCTGTTTCAGCGTGGAAGGAGGTCACGATTAATTAATTAATGTCGCTTGCGGTTCCTTAAGCTGTGCCTGCACTGTGTAAACACTCTGCTTTTTGCTTGCTTTGCCTGGGCTCTGAGCGAGCCGAGGCTGCTGCTCCCTGTGAGAGCTCAGTGCCTGCAACCATCTTCCTTAAAAACAGATTTTAGACCCGCAGTGCTGAGGAGAAGTCACAGAAAGCCTCGCTGGCAGCCCGGTGCACACGCTGATCGAGGCACTGCCTTTAAAACAGTTTGGCTTATAATTATATCTTTACAGCCAACTGGGCTATCCAAATGATTTTCCCCTCTCCCCCTCCCCAAGTCTACTGACCTGTGGCTAATGAGATTTGTGTTTCGATTAGTTGTAGAACATAAATTAACTAATCAATGAGAATGGATTCGCATCCTTTCTTGTAAAAGAGCTCTGCTGCAGTGATCTGTATTTAATATTCAAATCAATTTCAAATTCTCAGGATGATTCTGCTAATATGGCAGGCTGGGACTCGCAGCATCTGTATCCTTGCCACAACCTGTAAATATGGGATGTTTATGGAATCGCCCACTGACCTCCAAAGCCTTCTCTGGTCTCATTGATTTACTATTTCACTTAATAGTGCTGATGAGAAGCTTAGGGGATGGCAATGAAGCTGGGAAAGGCATGGGAGAGAACATTTTCCCTTCATTTACAAGGGTGTTAAACTAAGCAGAAGTCCCAGGACTTTGAAAAATGCTGTTTGGGTTTGGTCTGAACATTTTGGGTCCATTTTACTCCACCTCAAATTTCCCCTATTCTAGGGATGAGGGTGGAAAATGGTTATTACCGAAAAGCAGTTTTCTATGGATGAGGTTCTTTCGTTTGCTTTCAAGGTAGAGAGAACTTTATCTTTTGCCTTGCTGTAATTGTCTCATCTGTACAATTAACCAGCATCTTGGCATAAAATGTGAAAATTTGTACAGTCTTCGAAGCATCTGTGGCCTTTATGGTACAAGTTCTGTTAGTACTGAAGCCACAGAAAATTAAATGTTCCCCAAAGAACTTCCAGATGTGTTTTATTCTAATAGGGTCATTATACAGTAAATTAAAAAGCAGGGTAAATGGAACTGTAAAATTTAAATTAGTCTAAAACCACATCTCTTTGCTTTGAACATTCATTTGTGGGGTTGCATTTGCAATAAATGTGAATTAGGCAGCTGCAATAACTGTTAATCATATATTTATAAAATAGTAATGAGGAAATGAATAGCAGAGTAAGACAGCTGCACATTTCTCTAATAGTATGTCAACTGTGAACATAATAAGATGTAGAAAATTGTTTGGTGTTATGCTGATAATGCAGCTGAATGTAAGAGATCACTTCAACCTCTTAACTTTACAGGAAATTATATATAAAATCCATAAAAAGCCATAGTAATACATTAGGCCTCTGAATTGTAGTCAATGTTTTTCTTTGCTTTGATTTTTCTGAAATGGGCCATACTTTTCCCAAAGTAATCTGCCAAAGATCACTGGGGCTTTTGTTTTAGTCCGCACTTTATTCACCATCTTGCAGTTTCATTTAAAAGACAGTGCTTCTGAAAGCCAACAGTGATCTAACTTCCCTGCTCCAGGAATGCTCCCACATCCCTCTCCTTGAAGAGTTTTGCCAGGTCTTGATCATCCCACCTCTGAGCCCCGATGGGGTTATCACTGCTCAGAGCAGTGATTCAGTTCAGAACCCCACACAAGGCATAGCAAGATGGGGAATTTAAATTTGACATATACATATATTTCAGAGAATTTATATTTTTTTCATATTTACTTCTGTCAAAAGTTATGTATTATATATCTATATTTACGTTTATATTTTTGTATTTTATATTTGAGAGTAGCAAACGGTTGGTGACACAGCCTGAGGGGCATCTCTCTGTCTTTCCCAGATACGGTAAAATTGTAGAGAGGTCAAGACAATTGCAATAAACAAATCAAACCACCTAAACCCAAGAAACAAATTGAAGTCTTTGAACAGCCCTTTAGCTCTGCTCCTTGTGCCAGCAGACGTTGCAGCCTGCCCTCGTGCCAGGTGCTGCTCACTTGCACTCACAGTTTTTAACCAGCCTTAATTGAATTTTGCAACAGGATTGGGGTGAAGAGGAGAATTATGAAGCTAACAGGAAAAAAATTAGGCAAGTGCCGGGCTGCAAACAGGCAGGCAGGGAATAGGTGCTAAATGTGTAATGGGAAGGCTGCCATAGGAAATGTCACTTATCAAAGTGGCAGGACTTTGCAGGGAAAAGCAAAGGGAAGAAATGAGGGACCCAGTCCCAGCACTGGCTGACGCTGCTGGGAATAGTTCCTGGGGTTTAATAAGCTGTTTACTGGGATGTGGCTTTGGAAGTTGGGTTAAAACCCCTCAGTTTTAACCCAGAGCTGCAGGTGCTGTGTAGAGCTTAGCAGGGAGCATGGGGGTGCCTGATCCCCAAAGCAGCACCACAGTAGCAAATAAACCCATGCTTCATGGAAAAAACCCGTGGAATATGTAGTGAAATCATGTGTGATCTGACTGTAAATTGTGTGATTTTACTGTAAATAGTTTTGTCTGGTTTTACCACTAATATTTCCTGCAGTATTACGTTGTGATATATTTTTGATTTTTCAATGTGCTTGCATTTTGAATGACACAACCAGCCCCCTCTAATTCTTTAAAATACAGAGAGAAAGGGAGACTGAAGATCTTATAACCATCAATTTCCCAGACTAAAAGCCTTTCAGAACACAGAAACCATGACAGACTTGAAAAGTCAGTCAGTGAAGGAGAAATGAACCCTCTCTGGGCAGAAAAGACTTTTCAATTAGTCCTGTGTGTTTAAGGGTGAGGTGAGGGGCCACCAGAGGTCTGGGTGGCCTGGCCAAGGTCAGGAGCTCTGCATCATCATCAGCTCTGTTGACCTTCTGGAAAACCTCTCTGGGCACTCACTGGACATAACCTTTAGCCTTCATCAAGCTGTTGCCTTTAATACACAAGAATTTTATTTTATTAATTTTATTTTATTTATTTATGATTTAATTTAATTCAATTTTATTTTATTTTATTTTCAGATGGGAGATGGCACAAATCTTTTTGACCATCTTAAAAACTATAAAGCTATCCCACAGTGGCCAGATAGGAACAGAAAGTGTCCTTAGTGTAACCTTATCAAAGGAAATATTGTTCATACAACATCACAGCATTATCCTGAGCTCTCACAAGAGGCAGAAAGAGGGACACAGGATGCAGATGGAGACATGGGTATAGAGATGCATTCAGGTCGAATTCATCCTATAAAATTTTTGCCTTTTACATGCCAAAACAAAGCAAAAAATTGTTCTTATTAAATATAAATTAAAGGGTAAGCAATGGAAAATGGGTTGTTTTCAAATCTTTCCTTTTTTCTTCCTTCTTTGGAACAGACGGTTCAATTCTCCAAGAGAAGCAAAGTTCAAGCTCTCATTTCCCACTGTACATTTCTGTGTTAGTGCCTCACAAAATAGCAGTTCATTTCTGGAAATCCTATTACTGTCCACACTCAAGCAGCAACTTTAACAGATACATCTGTTACCTGGCAGCTTCTTCCTACACAACTCCCACCTCTGAGAGTTAAAGCTTATAGTTTTAAAAGGAAAATTGAAATAGGCCAATTTTGAACAATGCACATTTTGGGGACTGGGGGAGAAAAAGAGCACGTGCCACTGTCAGCTACAAGAGCTTCATCTCGCCTTGCTTTCTGGTCTGGGCAGATAGAGAAAGCAGAGTGGAGCATTATCATTATCTCAGAGATGTTTATTTGGTGTGTGGACACTCAACCAAAGAACTAATGCAATCAGAAAGTTAAAATATATGGGCTGGAAATACAAATTCATTAGACGTACACAAAACCTATGCTGCAGTGGATCTGTCATTTAAATTAGATTTTGACAATTATATGGATGGTCTGGTTGAGATGATATACGATTTGCTCACTTTATGCCATGATTTAATTACTGCAAAAGATGTGTGGAGTTAGGACCCTGTGGTTCTCTCATGGCCCTGAGGTGAAGTGGGGCTGCTCCATCTGTCATGCTTGGTGTTTGCTGCCTNTGAAATATATATAATTTTATTTTTTACCGTGGAATTAGTATGTGCTTGCACCCAGGGGAACTGATGCAGATCTTTCCACTGACCTCAGCTGGGCTGGGCCTCGCTGCTTCCCCGTGCGTGGCCCTTGAGATGCTCCTCATGGAAACCACATATTTTGCCATTCAGGATCCAAAGCAGAGCCAGGTGCTCCCCAGGCTGCTCCCAGCCAAGCCCAGGTGCTTTTCACCTGTGCACGAGCACAGCCATCCCTTTCCTTCCCATCCTGGTCCAGGAGAAGGACGTGCCGGGTCTCCATCTCCCCTCTCTTGGGATGCCGTGGTGGTCCTGAGCTCAGCTGGGCCATTCCAAATTTCCAGAAACATCTTCTGCCTCGCCACCATCCTTCCAAGAGACGTCATCTTTTGGTCATAACTGGCAGTGGGACCCTGCCAGTTACTGGTGTGTCACTCTGCAAGTTAAAGCCAGCCAGCTGTGAGGATCTCCAGATGTTCCTAGGAATCCTGGTTGGAATCACTGCTCTGGCGGAAAGCTTGCTGGTACCAAGAGGCTCTCAGCTCCTCCTCACACCATCCTAGCTCTTGCCTGATGTTCATTTGCAGTATTTATTCATATTTCAAACATGCATAAAAAATGCAGCAGCAGGCACGAGCATTTAGACAGACAAACGATGGTGACTTCTCTGTCTGAACGTTGAACACGTATTAAACCCCCCAACTATTAAAATGGAAGCATGATTTGATAACTTCCTGCAAATGCAGTAAATGCCACTTCTTCCAAATGAACACTAGCAATCAATTTAATTTCTCAAATAAAATGATTAAATTGCCGTTATTGTGGAATCATTATTTTATTGCTAAAACCTTTTAAAATGTTAATTATTGTGCCCCTTCAAAAGCTTTCATCTTGTCTGACTTTGCTCTTGTTGAAAAAAGTGTCTCCTGGTTGTGATTTGCAAATTGAATGAAAATTCAAGCTTTACCTTTCCTCTCTCACTCTCTTTTTTTTTATTTTTAACGCCTGCAACTGTTCTCCTTGGCTGTAATATTTATATGAATTTAACTTTAATTTTTCTCTGCTTTCATCTTCTGAATTAGTCATATAAAGTATAGATCACTCCTTCTCTGCTGCTTTCCTGTTTATTTGCTTTAACAATAGATTCATTAACTAGATTTTGGTGCTCAAGCTATGCGGACACATCAATTTCAAAGGAGGCTTTAATGGCATTTCATATCTTTCTACATTAAGGAAGATTAAAGTATATTACAATACCCTTTACTGCTCTATTTTCTTCATTTTAGAAGTGGTCAGGTTTTAAATTTTTTTCCCTCTTTCTTTCATCTGCAGTGTTCAATAAATTGTCCAGGCCTTTCAGATGATAGTTACAGCAAATTGAGTTCCATATTACAACTCTGAACCATTGTTTAGCCCATCATCAGTCAGATAAAGCACTCCTATTCACACAGGACATCAAAAGAACAAATATATGTTCAAAGTGGCTAAAAAGATTACTGTGACTTGGATATATCATTTTGTTAATTGTTAGTGATTATTCTACTGGTTTAGAGGTGGTGAATTTGCTGACTCTGAGCTCATCCTTGTGATGTAATCAGAGGGGAATATATAGATATTCACGGATGGAAATTACACCATTCAAAAAGGGTCAGGACTGTCATCTTCTAATAGCTGGAGGTGGACTAATAGCAACATTTTAATAAGAAGGAAGATGCAGGCTGATGTCTTCATTTCACATGTGTGGGAAGACGTGAAGTGCTCCGGGGAATTTCAGCCGTGCCGATGCTCAGATCAGTCTGAGGGTGGTGGTGGGTGCTGAGCCAAACTCAGCCCCGGCTGGGCTGTGCCTGGACCTGCCCCAGTGAGGACTGGGGCTGTTTGCCAGGTGGGAATGGCTGAAGTTAATGCTTTTGGGTCCTGGTCCTGCAGAGAGTTTGGTCTGTGTGTGTTTAATGCTTTCCGCTCCGAGCAATCCCCCGGGAATCTCCGGTGGTATTTGAGTGACTCCCAGCACTGATGGTACCACACTGACCTGATGTGTCTGTCCCCACAGCTCCAGGTGGGGTGGGGAGGTGTTTTAGAGGTGGGAGACAGAGATATAAAGCCTGAGACCCTCCAGGGTCCTGAGGTCACTAACTCACAGGCTGGAGGGAAACACCCGAGCATCCGTCCCTGAGTTAAAGACCCAGAGAAGGCAGCAGAGAAGGAAAAAAACCCAACACCCCACCTGAATTTCCAGCTCCCAAGCACTCATGTTTTCCTCTTCAACCACTGACGCTTGAGTATCTCAATAAAAACATGCATATTTGCAGGATACGAAATGAACACTTTGCAGGTTTCTGCTCTTCAAAGGTAATTTCGGGAATCTTGCAAATGCGAAAAACTTAAAAGGATGAAATTTTGAACCGCAATTACGGGCTGCATTTCTTTGCTCATGTGTTTTACCCTGCACTGGGTAAAATGGAAAGGCAGCACTGAGAATGCCTGAGCATATGAGAGGCTGGAAGACAGATTTTCCAACAGAACAATTGCAGGGTGTAGGTTTTAGGCAATAAGCAGGTAGCCTCGTTCTCTCAAAAGAAGAAAGAAAATAATGGAAAACTGTAACATTCATTTGGAGGCCTCAAAGGCATAAAAAACCCAATTCCAACTGTTATAGGTCCCTGCAGGAGTCTACAAAGGAACTAAGCTTTTTAAGTAAGAAAACTAGATTTTGGCCCAGAGGGCCCTGTCATTGCTGCTTAATAGATGAAACTCTTTTGATACAAATATGCTGTTTACTTCTCAGCTTCAGCTTTCATAAAATATAACCTTTTTATGATTTACGACCCCTGAAAAAGTGCAGGATGGATTTTTAGCTCTGAATTGGTTGAATGTCAACAAGAAAAATATAGATAACATATAGAAATAGCAGGGTGTTAATGCCACACAAAATGATGAAATTATTTTTGTTTAGAAAAGTTAAGTTTGTTCTTAAAGTTCTTTCTGAGTGAAACTGAGGAAAGGATTTGCTGGTAAAGCCACGGGAGGCTTTGCATGATGTTATGGAAGGTTTGGATGGGATATTGGGAAGGAATTGTTCCCTGGCAGGGTGGGCAGGCCCTGGCCCAGGGTGCCCAGAGCAGCTGTGGCTGCCCCTGGATCCCTGGCAGTGTCCCAGGCCAGGCTGGACACTGGGGCTTGGAGCACCTGGGACAGTGGGAGATGTCCCTGCCCATGGCAGGGGTGGAACTGGATGTTTTTTAAGGTCCCTTCCAACTCAAACCATGTAGAGCTTCTCTGTTTCCTTTTAGCTTTAAGACAGCATCTGTTTACCTGGAAATTGTAAAACCAATGACACAAAATTGAGATGTGGCTCCAGGGAGGGACAAAGTGCTTGATAAGGCTGGTGATGCTTCAGGTATTGGCCCAAACTAAGTTTTACTCAAGTGACTGCTTCAGATTCAATATTTTACTGGGAAATTGAAGTTTAAAGACCTGTTCCAAAGCTAAACTTTTATAAAGACTCTTATTATTTGTAGTGATTATCAAAATAAAACCAAAATTATCAGAAGTAGTGTAATCTCCCTTCCTTATTCACTCAAGTTGTTTTCTTTCCTCTTGACACCAATATTGATGCCTATGGACAAGTTGTAATATATAGACATGTTTCACTATATTGGCCAGTGATTAAAAAGAAACACAAATAAAATGCTGGTGTTGTGAAATGAAAAAGAAAGTACTGGAGCTTTGAAGGCTGAGACACGAATGTAAAGATGAGAGAATAACTGTTTCCAAGTGAATTGCACGTATTTTTTTTCACAGTTTTTCTCTTTGTGTTGTCTTTTTTGCAGCTTCTTTGCTTGGCATTAACAATGTACTTGTTTTTCAGGTGGCTTTTCTTGTGTTGTTTGTGAACCTGCTGAACAACAACACAAAAAAAAATGTTGATTTTTCTGGATGCTTGGGGAAATAGTCTGATCCCAGACAAATTGCCCAAGAAGTCTAAGAAATGACTTAGCCTGCCACAGAGGCAAGGTTGTAAAAATTGAAAAGGTTTTCACTTTTGACTCTTCCAACTATTGCAGAAAGAGACATTTGCTGGTGTATGGTCTCAGAAAACTGTCACCGAGCAAATTAAAATAACAAAAATATCCATCTGTGAACCCTCACACATCCAGCTTTCCTGCCCTGCTCTGTCACAGGGAATTAATCAACCAGGGTGTGCATGGTGTGCTCAGCAACGGTGGCTGGTACCCAGCAGCTGCAGGGCTTTTACAGAAAATATTCCCAGGTATTGGTGCTGGAAAACACAATTTTCCAAAGGGTCTGGAAGCTCCCAGCTCGTGTATTACAGGGAAAGAGGAAAGGAAATGAAATGGACAGAAAGGCATGGGAGAAGCAGGGATGCCGGGGTATTGTCTGTCCTTCACAGCTGCTCACACAGCTCTGGAGGATTTTCATGGGGTCTGAGGGCAGGAAAACGACCTGGAGCTCTGATTCCTCAGTTCTTTGTGCAGCCTGATGGGCTGGGAAGGTATCTGCAAAAGATAGCCTGGGTACCAAGGCTACCCAGGACAAGATGCTCTGCCTGGGACTTGCAGGTGTCCATGGGACATCTGGGATCCTGTCCTGGAGCAGGGAACCTCTCTTAGTTTTAACTCTGAGTTATGAGACTTGACTTTCCTAGGGGTGATTGAAATAAACAGGATGAGCTGTCTCCTCTCCTTTATTGATTTCTGTGAAGCCTGGAATGTTTTAAGCACGTGGTTGAAGTTTAGTGTGTGGTTCAAATGCTTACCTGGATTCCTGTTCATTTTCCCATTATCCAATCAGTCAATATCTGCACAGAACTTTGACAATTCCATGGAGGAGGAGGAAGAAGGGAGGCAGACAAACTGGGCATCACCCAGATGTCCAGAGCGGCTTGGGAACACAGACAAGGCCAATATTTGCCTGAGGGGATCTCTGAAAGCACCAAACCAAAGAAAGGCTGCAGTTCTGTAGCTGGCTCTTGGAGATGAGAAGTACAGAAAACTTCAGCTAAAACTAATCTGGAAACATTAATTTCCATTAAGAATACTTTTTGAACTTTTCACTGCAGCTGTTTCTCATGGATTGGTGTCTTCTTTAAGTGTATATACTAATGAAAACAAGTAAGTTTATCTCTTCTAGTCTAGTCTAGTCTAGTCTGTACCACTGGAGAGGTGTTGGTGACATATTTTTAACTGCAACAGTGCATCTGATCTGCCCCCACGCCTTTGCACATGGACAGACATATTCATGGGACATTACAGTCAGCAGCAATATGTATGAGCTTGGATTGCATTCAGCCTGGAAAGGACCCTCACCGTGAACTCTATCAGCAGTATATTTTCTTACCTATCAGCCTCGGAGCTGTGAAAACAAGAAGGAATTCAGCAGCAGGGTGGTTTGTACCTTCATGGTAAGAGAAGGATAGAAAACATTACCTGTCCCTTTCATGGTTAGTCCTGTCCCTGCTCCTGACAAGATACAGAAGGGAGGTGACAAGACTTCCTTAGTCACCTCCCTTCTGTATCTTCCTCTCACACTGATTGAGAATCTTTTTTTGAGGTTGTTTGGGAACTATTTATGAGGAATGGGATTTTAGGAACGTGCAGTTTGCTTGCAGTTATCCGTGTGAAAAGGCAGAGTCTGGCTGTTGCAAGACTTTTTCGAAGGATGTGCTGTAACCAGGATCACACATTGTTCCCAGTATAGGTTCAGTTCATCCACAAGCTGCTGGCAGAGAGCAGGATTTAACCGCCATGCACAATCCCAAAGCCTGCAGGGGGTCAGGCAGTGTTAGAGTGTTTCCCTTTGATGCCAGTTTCAGATACAAATCATAATATTGGCAGGTGGAGCAAGTGACCCTCCCCTGGGTTTGCATGGAAGAGTAGCAGGCAAATTTACTGAATCACAGAAAAGTTACCACCTTTCTTATCATTGGGAACTCATCCATAGCCATTTCAACCCACCTTTCCCAAAGTGCTTTCCTGTATCTTCAAATAAACAGCTGATTCTAATATTTGTACCAAAAAGATACGTCACCTTTCCTTCAGTCCTTTATTTTTCCTTTTCCTGTGTAGAGCAATTTTTTACCTGGATATTTCAAGGTTGCTTTCAATTGGGAAAAATCTCTGCTTAATAAGGGTTCAGCTAAAACCTCACATCTAAAAACTGAATGCCAATGGCAAATCTGATGCTGTGATTCATTGGTACTGGGGGGTCTTCATTTTACTTGGGGAGCTCATTTAGCTGCAGACACTGTGCTTATGTCCTGCTCAAAGGCCTTTGGAGAAAGAGAATTTACTTTGCTTGTCTACTTTGAGGATTTCTGCTAGAAATTTGGTAGTGTTTAATTTTCAGGTGGAAAAGCAGAGGACTATTCAGATATTCTCTTGAAGCTGTTCTGAAAAGTGGCTCATAATGACAGAATCATAAAGGTCACAAGCTATTTTCTTTCCATAAATCTGGCAGTGGAAATATTGCACGTTTTCTTGGTTTTTATCCTCTCTCTTGCTGCAGTGAGGGTGTCAGATTTGGTTTGGCTCCTGTGGAGTTCTAAATGTTGGAAATAAAATGCAGAGCACAGGGTGCTGCTGCACCTCCTTTTCATTAGAGACTGGGATTGGGAATAGCAGCTGGTGAGAGAGAAAGCTCATTCCAGCGTGGATGGGAGAGAAGCATCCTCATAATTCATTGGAAAAGATTCCTTCAACTTCAAGGAACAGGAAGGATGACAAACTCTTTGCAGCCAGGCAAACAAGTTGAACATAAAATTTGGTCTCGAATTTTTGGTTCTGAATTTTTGCTGCTGAAATTTATCTTCTACTGTAATAAACTGGTAGTAATAGGAATGTGTGATCTGCTAAATCCCCGTGATCTGGGAAGTTCTGAGCAGTACCAACGGAGGCACTGATAAAAACCAACAAAATTTAGTTTCATGGAATTACAGAATGGTTTGGGTTTGAATGGATCTTAAAGTTCATTTAAATCCGACCCCCTGCTGGGCAGGAACACTTTCCACTATCCCAGGGTGCTCCAAACCTCATCCAACCTGGCCTTGGGCATTTCCAGGGATCCAGGGGCAGCCACAGCTTCTCTGAGTACCCTGTGCCAGGGTCTGCCCACCCACACAAGGAGGAATTCCTTCCCAATTTCCCATCTAACCCTGCCTACTTGCAGTGGAAGCCATTCCCCCTCGTCCCATCACTCCAGATCCTTGTCCAAAGTCCCTCTCCAGCTCTCTTGGAGCCCCTTTAGGTGCTGGAATGTGCTAGAGGTCTCCCTGTACGTCTTCTGGATCAAGCTGAGGTAAGCAAGGACTGCATCTCTGCCTTTTCACGGACTATGTTTTTCTTTGAAAAAATAAAGGAAAAAAAACCAAAAAGCTTAGAAAATGTTACTCCTGTTATCTGTCAGAATTCCATATAAAATCAATCAGGCTCCTTGTTCTGGAATAATATCTGTTTTTCCCTGGCTTAGAGATGGTTTATTAATAAGAAGAGCTGGTGTTTACAAGGGAGTCAGTGTGGAGCCAGGGTGGGGTTTAAATTCTGAGCGTGATAATGACCCCTCAGCAACTCCCAGCTTAGAGACTCAACCACAACACTCAGAGTGTCTCGTGCAGTCCAGGTTCACTCACGGAGTGAGGGTGTCCATGGAGCGGGAGGGGACAGCCCTGGGGGATGGATTGTTCTGCAAGAGCTGGTTGGGATTATTCCTCCAGACAGACAACTTCTAAATCTGTTTTTTCCCGAGTGTTGAGACCATATTTGAGGCTGGTTGTGTTTACATGAGTGAGTGTGAGCAAATGGCTTTTGGCAGGAGGACAAGCCCCCTTTGTCCCAGACACAAACCTGGCCAGAGCCTGGGGTTTTGTCACATGTAGTTCATAGCCAAGACCGTGAAATCTGCCAGATTTATAAATTTACTGGTCAGAGATGGAACTGGGTCAGTATTTAAAGGTAGTAACTGTGATTGATCCTATAAAACACAGCATAGCTTGAGTTTTCAGGACAGTATGACCTTTTTTTAAGCTGTTGCCTTGTCACAAGTCAATTGAGCTCAGTGTCCAGTTTGTTCAATTCCTTCTGTGATCTGAGTCAACATCCATGCTATTCCTGTGGACCTGGTTAATGAAAAGGGCTGCATTAATCTGGAATCTTAACTGATATTTCTAGGACTGTGATGTCTGATGTGACACAAAAGTAAGCATGAATGGAGATCAACATTTTGTTTTGGAGTTGTCCTATTTTTGCCCATTGTTTTTGCTTTTTATGCATTTCTCAGGTTTGACTGTCATGTGTTCATGGTTTTTATANTATATTTATTTGCTTATATTTATATTTATGCCCAAGAATGCATAGGTTTGTAAAAGATAATGGTTTTGACCCAAAAGGATAATGCCTATAATTCACAGAGCTCTCTGTAAAGAAGTATTTACTAATATGGGGCAGTACCTAAATACTTGGGGAAAAAAAATGATGTGTTAGAGACATCCTTAAGGGAATCACACTTATTTAATACCAACAGTGAATCTGGTCAATTTTTTCATGGCTGTTTTTGAGCCAAAGCAAACATCCCAAAATATTTGCTCATGGAAGAAGTCCAGGTGAATTGCACAATCTATCTGAAGGTTTTGCTCAGTTTTGTGTTGTGTTGCTGGGGATTGGTAACATCACCAGGACACAGGATAGGCTTTAGTGATGCTGCAGATCCTGTTAGAAGTGCAGTTCAGTGTGAACCAAACATTTGCACACAGCCAAGGATGTGTCTGGTTATTATTATTTTTTCAAACATTCCCCCACACTTGTGAAAATTAAACAATCCTTTAATATGAAATCATGGTTAAAACTTAATGAAATCGGTATGTATTACCCATGTTTCACCACTGCAAGCCCGTTCCTGATAATGAACTAATAGAAAGTGTGAGACTATTCTGTTGATTGTTTGTTGGCCTGGGGAACACAAGCAAGGTCAGCCTTAGCTCAATCCCCTGCACAATTACCACGCCTGGTGTCACTAATTGGCATTTTAATGAAGAGATCGTGGGTAGGTTTTAGTCCACTCCAAAGCTGGAAGCATCATTTCATCAGAAATGGTGCCACACTGGTGTCCTTTCACACAGCAGCATTTCCTGCTCACCAGGGCTAACCAAGGTAAAACCCAATTTCTGCACAATTATAATTTAAACCCGTCCAGTTTGCCTGCGGCTCCCACTCTCACAGTGCACCGGGGCATTCATAAACGAGATTAAAGCAGCCAGTGGCTCACAGATCTCTCCCATTCCTTTGCACTGATATCCTGGAAATCTTAAATTTATTTCAGGCAATTTCAGGGCTCACTTGTAGAGTAGCTGGAAGTGCTGCTGTGGCAAAATTGACAAATAACTTGCCCTGAGAATTTCCAGTTCTCTTCTGCTGTTGTTATTTCCTGTTGGACTGAGACCTACAATCACTTGCACGTGTGAGTAACAAGCATCTTGCATATATTCACTCTCTCTTGGAAGCATTTGCAGCTTGAGGTTTCTAGAATAACTGCAGCTCAGGCAGGATTTTTGTTCTCTTTGCAGGGGAAGTGTTTAATTGTGGACCTGAATCTGGGTCTTACAGTAGAAATAATATCTGTATAAAGGAAATGCTGAGATGAGTAATAAAGAACAATCTTCCTGTGAGTAAATAAAAATTACAAAAGGAAACAATAATCAATACATTTTATAGTTCAAGAGTTCAGCACATGCTGTTTCAGTGCAGTACAATGGATGGGCAGCCTCTGTGGATTATGAATTCCCACATTTATGTGGAAACAGAAGTAAATAACTGAAACAAGAGTCATGTTGCAAGAATGTAAAACCAAGCTGGACTTAATGGTGTGCTATATTTAAAAGAGTGATGTGATTCAAGGAGTATTCACTTTATCTTTTCTTTCAAGCTTGGCTGCCTGCAACCTGCCAGGACCAGCTAATTCAAAGGAAAGCATTTTTCTCTATTCCAATCGCCAATAAAACACAATATGCACTCCACTTTGTCCCCCTGAGTCCCAGAGCCTGGTGTCACCAAGCATAAATGCGTTAATGATGTAAATAAACTGCTTTTCTCCTTTGAGCTGGAAGAGCCATTGCCTGGATCAGGTAGAGAAGAAGGGCAGGGCAATGCAGTGATGCAAAACACTCCTGCAATTCTTTTTTTGGAGGGAACAGATGGTTGAAAGCTTCTTGCCACCTTGCTAAACCTTTTCTCTTTATGAGTCAGGTATAGAAACACCATCAAAAGTCTGGTCTTAGGTTACCAAAACCAGATTTTGTGCATATTTCATCACCTCTCCTCCTTCCCTGCTTCTCCCTCTTCTGCTGCTCGAGCTGCTGTTCATGCAATTTTCAACCAGGCACTGACCTCCAGCTTTGGTCCCTTCCATCTCTCCATCAGAGAGGTGATTTGATGAGGCCATCAGTGGTTCCCTTAAGCAAGAAGGATAGTGCAGAGGGTTTGAAATGGTTAACTGGCTTCCAGCCTGGCTGCTGTGAGATCTCTTGGGCAGGCAACACGCAAAGGGTCCACTCATCTCCAGGAGGAAAGCAGGGCTGGAGGGACCCCATGGCACCTGGAAATGGAGGGATGCAGGTGCTGGTTTGCCCTGATGAGGAGTCAATGTTCAACAGCATTTTGGGATGGAAAGACTGGGCAGTAAGCCTGGCTTTTGTATAACCAAAAATCTCATTAGCACAGGGTTGCAGGCATCTTGCAAGGGAAGAGGTGAAACCCTGGTTTGGTTAAAATGTTCCTGCTCCCAGGGATGGATCAACTTTGCTCTGGGGGATGGTCTGGTTCCAAAGTGAGGAGTCTCATGCATAATGTGGATTTTGATTTGATGGAACATGTCCCATTTTCCAGGTTAGCACTTGTTTTATCCAAGAAAGCCTGTGTCTCCTCATACATTAATGGTCTAGGCTTGTACTTCATGTCCATGTGATAATGAAACCCAGGACATTATGTACGAAAAAAATTCTGGCAGAGATGGACTTTGCAAAACCTATATTAAAAAAATCTATAATTTAGAAAAATGGTTCTTGCAGTGTCACGTTAAGAATGAACAATTTTGAATAAAAAAAACCACCACAAAAAGGATAAATTTTGAGTGCTTGGCTTTGTCAGGCAAATACTATCCTTGTAATCTTCATCAAAATCAATCTTATAGAGATAGTAACAGTTGTGCCCTTGTTCTAATATAGCGGAGCCATTTTGTTAATTCCCCTGTATTTTGTGAGGTGCATGGAAAATAAATTTTATGAGCAGGTGCTCACTTACTTTATATGGGAAGTATTAAATTTGATACCACTTTCCTTTAATAAGCCCAGATAATGGCACAAAATCTGAATCTATTATCACAAGGAAGAAAGTAACAAGGACAGAAAACGAAACAAATGTAATTTTTTCTTATTACAACGCTCGCATTTCAAACTTGTGGAGTGTCCGTGCTTTACTTTGTAATAACTACTGTGGCTGCATAATACCAGGATAGATATTGTTTAAAAAAAAAAATAAAAAAAATCACTGATAGCCTATTCAGGGCTGTGTCTTTGTGTTCTCATGGCAGCCTGTCTCTTTAAGTAGGTTGAGTTGAACAACTACCCAGCAGGTGAAAAAAATATTCTGCTACCAGCATATTGCAATCTTTCATTAAATGGTTACCAAATAATCCTACGGAGTGGTGAGCCAGGAATGTGTTCCTACCTGCTGGCAGATATCTTTGCAAAGTGTGAGGTACCAGCGTTGTGTGGGTATAGAATGATGCTTTGCAATAAAACCCTGAGCATTTCCTCGGGTTCCCTTTCTCCCCCAGCAGCTGTAACACGCTATGAAAATCAGCCAGCAGAACTAACACAAATGGCATAGTAAACATGCAGGCAATGATTTTTTTCTTCCCCAGTGCATACAATATTAGCCATTAGCCTGCAAGCAATGCTGTTGCATTCATATTTAGGGTAATTTTTACACCAATATGGTAAATGCAAGCCAGATCTCTCACCAGATGGTTTAATGTCTGAGTTCGGGCAAAGAAAAGAGCTCTGATATTCATCACCAGATTTTTCTGTCAGAAATTCATGCTGACATAAATTTGTGTCCTGTAATTTTTTTAAATGGGAAATTAACACAGCTCCTTCATTTGAAGTGAAAGGAACTTACATGAAATTAATCATTAAATACATGTAGGAGACGTTTCGTGCCTGAAATTTACTGATGCATAGCAGCAGTTTCTTTTCCATAGTTCCAAGAGGTGCTATTTGCTAAAGTCTTTCATTTTAATTTCCTGAGGAAAAAAAATCAATAAAAAAGTTAACTCAAGTGATAAAAGGTATAGTTTGCTCCTGAGATGCTTAAGATTTGTGCCAAAGTGTCTACAGAACACCCTATAAAGTCATTCTGTGCTGTTACTTTACATCTTGATGGAGTGCACTGCTTGACAAGGTTGCTTGAGGTGATCCCAAATTCTCTGTCCTGTACCCAGATAAACCCTCTGCAGCCTCACATCCCTGTTGGAAACTGGTCTCCAAGTTCTGGTGTTCTAACCCCGCTTCTACTGCTCTGGTTGGGCTCTGGGATCAGTCCCAGTTTGGATGTGGCAAAAAAGTTCATCTTTCTTTCCTAAATTTCACATCCACAAAGCTTCCACCACCCACTCTCCTCAGGACAGCCAGGGGAGGCTGGATGCCCTGAAATGATGGTAACATTGATACATTCAGCTATCCATCCAAACCCTCAAACCCCAACTCTTTCCATACCTAAAGACAAATAAATCAATTAAGAAATATGGGCAACAGAGAAAACAAAAGAAAAAAGAAAATGAAGGCCTTTGCTGGGAATTTGAACATAAAATTTTACTCATTAGGGGATTTGGGCTGACTGAGTTATTACCTCTCAAAAAACCAGCATTCGTAATGGAAATCCTGACAGAGCTGTGAGTGGCACAACTATAATTAACTCTGTGTTCAGAAGCCTTTCATTAATATTTTAAGGATTTTTTAATTAAAATAATTGTATTAGTTTTTGGAAAGTACTCTTTCCCTCAAGTTGTCTCATACGGAAAATACTCAATATTCACTCCTTCTTTCCTTTCCCTCTTGTTTTCTAAGTCCCATCTGCAGAGCAAGCCTCATCCTTCCCTTCATTTCCTTCTATTGCGAGATCCCCACAGTTTTTCCCCAGACATTCAAACATGAAGGTTTTCCCTTTGTGTTTTGTGTCTTTTTAAGTTTTGGAAGCTCTGTGGGGCAAACCCCATATTTCTGTTCTCTGAATTGTTTTGTCCCCTGCTCAGAAGCTCAGCCTGCTTGTGCACAGGTGCCCTTCCACCCCAACACACCTCAGCTCTGCCCTGGGGAATTCCTGGGTGAAGAAATGCGTTGGGTTTGCTCACACTGACCTTTATCCATGACAACTCTTTCCTGCTCAGTTCACCTGGTGGAGCAATCACAGGGTTTATGGGCTGTTGACAAGGTGGGATTGCCCAAGATGTTCTCAAACCACTGGAAAAAAACTCTCTCCTCTCCAGTTCTCCCTGGCAAGGCCTAAAGCTCAAATGGCCTGTTAGAGAAATAGATCTACCAATGACAGTTGGCCCTGGCACAGAAAACTTGGGCTGCCCCTGGATCCCTGGAAATGCTCAAGGACAGGTTGGACAGAGCTTGGGACGGTGGAAGGTGTCCCTGCCCATGGCAGGGGGTGGCACTGGATGGGATTTAAGGTCCCTTCCAACCCAAACCCTTCTATGATTTTATGAACAGCAACCACGCAAAGATGTTGCTCATGTTTTAAATATTACTGGCTATCTCTCACCTGCCAATCTATGAAAACCATTATTTTTAGCTTGATGTTTGCCATTTTTACTAACTCAGATAAAACTGGAATTCAGAATATGCCCTTAATATTTCACTTATAAACAGGAGCATATTGATCATGCTTGGTGCAGATGAAACAAGGTTTTCTATGAGAAATGATAATTTGTTTTGGAAGGAAACGTTCATGCAGGCA
This sequence comes from Tichodroma muraria, assembly GCA_013390105.1. NCBI lineage: Eukaryota > Metazoa > Chordata > Aves > Passeriformes > Sittidae > Tichodroma > Tichodroma muraria. Next base: position 92,943 of record WAAG01025598.1, on the reverse strand, counting down.
GAGTCTTCAGCAAACTCTGCATTCGACTTTTCAGTATATCACTAAAATGGTGCTAAAACAACATCACTGCTGACATGTAGGTGGGCAGGTGAAACGGTCACAGGCACATAATAAATTGTACCAGCATATAATAAACCTATTTCTCATGTACCTACAAGCTGTATAACTTCCCATCCAGATAATACTTCAGTGTATGATAATTTATTGAGGGACTACATTCCTCACACATAAAGTGATTTGTACACAAGAAGAAGCCCAATGTGAATAATTTAACCGACCACTGTGAACTGATAGAAAGCAGAGTCTGCAAAACAAATGAGACCCCATGCAGATGCTTCTATTGACTTATACTTGAATTCATTTCATCTTTATTTTATTTCAGCTCTACTTTAGGATTTTTTTTCTGTAATCCTCTGTCCAGAATATGACACGGGTAACTTTTGAGCAGGCTCATCATTTGAATAATCAGCCATTTAGTGACATGTCTAGTTCTGTTTAATGACTGAATCTGTAAAAGTATGACCTCAAGCACTGGTTAACTTTAAAATAGCTGTGCCCACTGCATGACATAGCCAACAGGAAGCCATTAGAGCTCCAGCAATTACCATTTACATCCATCGACGAAGTCCCTATTTTATTTTAATCTGCTTAAGTACATTTTCTGCACGAGGTTAAAATATAAATCCCTTCTCCTGAACAAGACTGGTTTTCTGGCTGACTTGAGAGCACAATTTACAACTGATTTAATTTGTTCTTCACAAACATTCCTAATGACATTACCCTGGTGCATATACTGACTGCCTCCTCTTATTCCATTAACTCCCAAATCGGGTTTAAAGACCATATTGATGCTAGATGTTATTATGGGTGATTATCAAAACAACAGACAATGGGGCAAAGTGTTTACTAACTGGTTTATATATAATTTCTGTAATAACTACAACAGATGGTAATGCTACAAACAATAAATCAAGCTTTTCACTGCTGAAATAAATTGGCAGCCTGCAGTACAGAAATGCTGTATGTAACTATATACAGATGCTTCAGTCATCAACTGTATTGTTCATCTTATTAGAAAATGGGTCTGTTACTGCTATTACAGGAAATCTTTCCATTTGCAATTACAAATGTATATTTTCAATTGAAATTGGTTTTAACTGCCAAACTGGTTTAAGTATACTTTAACCTTTAATTACAAATAGAGTTATCACATACTGCCAAACTGGTTTGAGGCATTTGTTTGTGTCTGTGGAAGTTCCACCTCAAATTGGGTTTCCACTCCCATAAATATATTTCTGCCCTTCAAGAATCCTTTGGCCAAAAAGCATTTGCAGTAACTTTAGGAGTTAATTCAATATTAGCAGCATAAGAGGATGTTTTATCCGATGGTGCTTAAAACAGCATCAAACCTGCAATTAATTCCATTCACTTTGGTTTATAGTAATTTATCAGAACATTTGCCTCCCTACACTGCCTCCTTTCCGGCTCCTTTCTGGGGAGCTCATTCCATGTCTCTGTACTCATGTCACCATCTTCTGGTGTCTCCTGCAGCTCCTGGGCTGCAGGGAGGCACCTCCAGTGCCCTTGGCGTGGAAATCCTGGTCCTCAAATCTGTGAGGAAATGTTGGCAAGCTTGAGGGATCCGCCACACTATGAACCACGGGAAAGTTGCCCAGGCAGAAATGAGAATTTTATTATGAATGAGAATTTTACTACGAGAAATGGGTAGGATTTTTAGTGTCTTTCCCCATTTTATGGCTCCTTTGAATTGTTCTTTGCATAAAGGTAGGGCTGTGAGAAGAAGATGGAAAGAGTGAACACATGTTTTCACAAGCAGGCTTGTGACTGAACTGGCTGAGAGCTGTACCCTCCAGGTGCCTAATTCACATTGATTTTTAATTGGACTTTAACATCACCCACTGCTGAGAGGGTGATCTAAAACGCTCTAAGCAAATACTTAGATATTTAGGAATTTATTTCTGTTTACAAACATAGGTGCTGTACTGTATTGATCATTCGAGAATTTTAGGTGTAGATTCTGCTCCCTGATCTCCAGCATTTCATGCAATGCTCTCTAAATATCCCAGATATGAATATTGGAGCCTTCATTACAAAATCCATCAAGAAATTGGGTTTTGAGGGTTATAGAAATGTGATGAATCTCAAAGAAACCTAAGGTCTCATGTCACAGAGAGATAAAAAGGTAAAAACACCCCAAAAGCATGTGTGTATTGAACACTGTGCAAGAGATGGCACACACAACAAGACAGAATATTCCAAATAAATCATGATTCAGGGATGACCTGTGACATGTTTCTTTTTTCCTAAATAACCACATAATAACTTCAAGGATTGAATTAATCCATGGAAGCCATGATTGTTTTATGAGCAATTTAATGACAAGAAGATAATTGACATTTGAATTAACTTTTCAGGAGTAGAGGGAATAATATATTAGTTTTTCCACATAATTTTTTGGCCTACCTGTGTGATCTCACTGCTAATTAGTTGTGCTGACCTCAAGAGACATCTGCATGAAAGAAGTAAAAATGCCACTTTACTGGCTGATCTCTTTGCAAGTATGAAGAAACAGTTTTATTCCTAGTTCTGACAGAGTGAGATAGAACTGAAATGTACTGTGATAGAACTGAAATGAACTGCCCCAGATCAGATTTGGTTGCTGACAGACAGTGACAGTGAAATGAACTGTAAATACCTGTAATTAATGTTGTTTGTCTTTAAGGTTGCTTTTGCCTGTGGCCTGGGCAGTGGCCTGGCTGCTGGAGGCTGCTGCCTTTTGAAGAGGACTTTTGTGTGACAGCACAAACTTATCTTTAGGATAACTCCCACTGGAGAGCACAAAATCACAGGATCACATCCTGGAATCACAGAATGGTTTGCGTTGGAAGGAACCTTGAAGCCCAACTCATTGCACCCTTGCTTTGCCAACCTTCCACTACCCCACGGTGCTCCAAGCCCCATCCAATCTGGCCTTGGACACTTCCAAGGATCCAGGGGCAGCCACAGCTTCTCTGGAAAACCTGTTCCACCCTCTGGACATCAAAGATCCAGCACAAACCCTTCCTCTCTTCTTGGTTCTGTGCACGTGAGCTCAGCGCTGCACCAGCCTGAGTGATGCAAACTATATCTGCTGTATAGAATAAAGATTAAAAACTGCATTCCCGGCCTCATAAAGTTCTTTAATTAGAATCCTGCAAAGGATTAGCAATCTGATTATTTGCTAATTGCCTTTCCATATTTTTTCAGGGCCTCACAAAGCATCAGGGATACTAAAGAGCAAACAGTGCTTTAAGGCCACAGTACAATGTGACAACAGTGATAGATATGCTAATTTCTTCATTCACTCCACTTCACTTCTTTTATTCTTTCCAATTAAAGCAAATGCTACTGAAACTGTAATTAAGCTAGTGCCGTAGCCCTGATTGCCTGCTGTTTTAATGAAACCCCATTGATTTTTCTTTTATTTCTAATGGCCACACATTGCGTTCAATGGTCAAACACATGGATGTTACAATGCACGGCCAAACTTAATTTTTGTTCTCTAAAAGGGTGGCCTTATCAGGAAGAATATCAAAAGAGCTATTTTTGTGAGGTCTCTATAGTTTTTCCTCTATCTGCCTCAAGAGATGTACTCTGAGCAAACATATTACCATTAAAAAGAAATGAGTTACATTTTGTGGAGAATAAAAATTGCTATTAGTCTCCTGTAGTTGCCATAAGTTGCTCACACACATTTAGCATATTCATGATTCCCAGCATACTTTTAAGCTTTATTATTTTTTATTAAAAAAAAAATCTGTCTGGAAGAGATCGTGGAGAACATTATATTCTCTCCTCAAGATATTATAAATCACACCAGCAATTTAAGATATAACAGGTTATGAGGACTTTCTGATTTGTTGATAATTTTATGGAGGAATTCATTTTCACTGGTAAATCTCACTGAATTATTTTCTAGGTTGCCTGGAAGTAGTGAAAAAGACAAGGAAAGGAAAAACTCTCTTAAAGTCCCATAAAGCATATAGTATAGCTTTAAATTTATTATTCCCCAATTGGATTATTCAGCCAGGGAATTAGATCTTTAACTGGGTATAGCTTTTCTGTGGCTTTATATTTGTACTTAGGAGCCAGTGTGTACAAATCCGTGCACTGGAAGAAGGCACCAAGCCTTACTGCAAATTAATTTATCCAAAATCGCGTAACACACCACAGCAGAAACTCACTGCCTTCTCTAGGCACATCCACAGGAAGATTGAAGATTTTAATTCACAAAACGTGAGTACACATGACCCTGTTCCAGTTTTGATTGAGGAGGATAAGCGGTAATAAGGAAAAATAAGGAAATGCGGTTTCCGACGATTCCTTATCTAAAAATATTTCATGGCTGCTGCGGAAGATAAAGTGTAATCGCATCCAGGATGCACAAAGTCAGCAGTCAGCTCAGCAAATGCACAAAACACGCACAAGCTGAGGCCCTGGTCAATCCTTGAGTCTGCTGGAAGACAAAGTTGGTTTTCCCCCCTTTGTTTGATCAACTTTAATCAAATATTCACATCTTTTCCAGGATGAAGGCCTCAGCTTTCTGGTGGTACAGGCAACGTTCCTAAAAATCCCTTAATCATTGTCTCTAGATCCCAAAGGGTGTGTTAGGGAACCAGTGATCTGTGGGGGAAGCATCACAACAAGTAACAAGCTGGGATGGAACTTGCTGAGCGTGACTGCGCCTGGTTTGTGAAAAGCATGGAATTATTAAGGTTGGAAAAGACCTCCAAGATTATCAAGTCCAGCCTTCAAACAAATACCACCATTCCCACTAATCTACCCCCATAATGTTCCTGATTTTTTCATTGGGAAAGTGCCAAAAAAATGCTGTAGTAATACACACAGCTGACACTGGAAATGTTGTGTTCTGAATTCCAAGTTTTATTTGAGTTAGTAAAAATGGCAAACTTCAAGCTAAAAATAATAGATTGGTGGGTAAGAAGCAGCCAGTAATGTTGAAAGTACAGGCAACATCTTTATGTGGTTGCCGTTCATAAAATCATAGAATGGTTTGGGCTGGAAGGGACCTTAAAAAACATCCAGTGCCAGCCCTGCCATGGCAGGGGCACCTCCCACTATCCCAGGGTGCTCCAAGCCCCAGTGTCCAACCTGGCCTGGGACACTTCCAGGGATCCAGGGGCAGCCACAGCTGCTCTGGGCACCCTGTGCCAGGGCCTTCCCACCCTCACAGGGGAGAATCCCTTCCCAAAATCCCATCTAACCCTGCCCTCCCTCAGCTAAAGGCTTTTAAGGTCTCCATGACTCACCCCAAAACAAGCAGAAGGGTTTGGAGCAGTGTGAAAAGACTCCCATGGCACAGGCTGAGATCAACCAGACTAAACTCAGTGTAATTGCAGTGTGTGTGTAAAAATTCCCAGTTCACCCAGCTGAGGTCACACCACAGAGCCAGTCCTTGCTGGTCTGCCCTGCCTTGGCTGTTGTTCAGCTGTGCACATGGCACAGGAAATCTTTCTGCAGCACTAAGCTTGCTTCCAGGAATGAGAGAAATGAAGATTAAAAGGTGATTTTAAGTTTTTATTGATAGAGTTTCATTCCAAATTTTAGCCACGTCTTGCAGGAAGCTTGGCTCTGTGCCACAGCCCCGACACCAGCACGATTTCAGGTAGGCAAACTAAAGATGTGAAACAGGAGAATGTATTTTCTGCCTATTAACCGAGAACTCTTGCCTCCCTTATTTCCCAGCCTTCCTCTGCTACAGTTCTGAATCACCTTCTGTTTGTGACCACTGAATGCTAAATACACTTTTATTTTACCTGTAGGCACCAAATTTTTCAAAAGCCTCACACTGCTATTAGCCTGCCAGCAAACCAGGAACATCAGCTCTTTTTAATTAGATTTTCTAACTGTGATGTTCATTCAACAAGGGATAAATTCCCTTTAGTGGACGTTGAGGAGTGGACTTGGACTTGTTAGCTCTGGAGAAGTGAAAATCATAAATAAAATCTGACAGGGAGAAGGTAACAGTAGGAAGAGTGGAAAATAAGACACCATCATGTCACTACTCAGCCCTGTCAACTGTTACGCTAATCAGAATAGAATTAAAAACACATTTTCTACCAGGATGTTTCACAGCCAAACCGGTTAAATACATATTTTAACAAAATTGAAAGCATATTATACGGAGATTTGTGGTTTCCAGCTCCGTGAGTGAGTGCTGAAAGTGTGATGAAATAACAAAATTGCAGCCTAATAATCTATAGAATAATATTGTCAACTAATGGATTATAATAAAATAAAAGCTATTATTAGGGTAAAACACTATAACAAAAAAAAATCCAACTTTTATTTGTAGCACCTCCCCCTTAATGGTTTCAAGCATTTTGAAAGGTAATTTAAACAAGTACATTGTGTCCTTATTGAAACTGTTTCATCTCGCTAGCTGCTGAAAATGGCTTTAACCATCTCTCTGAACAAAAGCTCGCTAATAAGACAACAAAAAGCCTACAAAAGCACTGGCTCAGCATCACTGCAGAAAGGCAACTAAAGGCAGCCTGCAAATGGTCTGTTTCTTTTTTCTTGCATGTAATTAGATGAATTAAAAGGACAAAGTAGTTAATGTTGCTGTTGTCCGAGGCCCCCGGTTCCTTTCATACCGCCCGCTCTAGACAAGAGCCCGTGGCTCTCGCTCCAGCAATGCGGTGAAGAATGTTGGCAATAAGTAAAATTAACAAGCTTAATCTGTGAAGAATCTGGTCTGAGTCATAGATGAAATGTATCTCTAGCAACGAAAGGCTAGTAATTCCTGGTCTCCTTTTATATGCCTAATAAAACTTACAATAAATTAACTGCATTTTAGTTTGCAGCGCTGGCTCTATTAATCAGGGCCGAGACGTGTAGTCAAGTTACAATAGAAAGAACTCAACTGGGTGCATTTCAGTTATGCAATTAGGGACCATTGGCCCGGCTCTAATTAGGCCAGGGATGTTGATATTTCAAGTACTGTTTTATCATTAGGTTTCATTTCCTTGGAACATCCTCAATGGCCAAGTAGTGAGAAGGGTGGAGGATATTATAAGCAGGGGTCATCAGAAAGTCATTAATGGGAGTTAGGGAGAGGAGGGCTGACATTAATACCTCGCCTTTTGAAATGTTGAGCTGTCTCTGGGAGACTCGGGGCCCCTCCATCTCACAGAGGAATAGGTGGCACTGGAGAGCAGCTGGATCAGGCTCCTGGGAAAGGACCTCCCTTAGGGTGATGTAGAAGTTTAATTCTTAGATGCTACTGACCAGCTCTGCCAGCAGGTACCGCAGGGAAGGGTGACCCTGACACAGAGGGGTTGATTTCTCACCCCCTGCAAGCTTCTGGGGTCAAACCCCAAACCCCCACCCGTTTCTGGCCATCAGTGTAGAGAAGGTGCTGGGTCCTGAGGGAGGCTCATTAGGGTAATTCTGGTGGTGTTGCTTGGCCGTCTCCACTCTGCTTCCTCCAGGCACGAGATGCTCTCAGTAATTGGCTCCACCACGTCCACTGAGGATGATGTGCTGTGGTTCACCCTCCATCAGCACCCACAGGCTGTGAACACGAAATTCCCTCTGTTTAGCACACATGTGTAGTTGTGGTCTCTGCCTGGATAAATCCAAACAGTGAAGGACAGATAAAAACAGAAGGGGAAAAGGAAACCAAAATCTATCAGTCCTCACTTGTGCTTTTCTTGCCAAACTCCAGCTTAAAGCTGTAACTCCAAACAATACTTCGCCTGTTTGTAAAATATGACTTTGTTTCATTATGAAAAAAGAAATTACATAATTAAATTCATTACATCCAATTACTATATGATTCATCTGGCGGCTTAATGAAGCTTCACATGATACTAACAAGATAAAGCAAAAAAATAACATTTTATGAGACTGCAGGCATTCTGTGTACAGCAAACTGGGCAGTTTATGAGCCCTGTACAGTGCATTTCCTAGTAGTGGGCATAGCATTAGTTCCAGTAGGGAAGATACTCCTTGGTCCCGTGACATCTCACCCACCTCACTCTGAAAAATCACTGAGACAAAAGCTTCATTTTTTTCTTCTTACCTCCATTCCTGGACCTCTCTTCTGGATGTTGCCAAATTTTATCTTGGAGGACTCTAGGATGCAAGGAACAAGCTTAATAGGATCATAATAAAAAGAAATCTAGGCTACTCTACAGCTGTCAGAAGGCAACACAATTGGGATGTAAAAGAGCTGGTTTGGTTTTAAACCAGTGACCCAAAGGTGAATTACCTCAGTGTCTCCGTTGATAGGTATATAAATATTTTAAATACGATTTTGCAGAAGTGTAAAACTGCCTTTTCTTTCAAAGTACATTATCAGCCTAAAGAAGTCTATCAACTCTGTCCTCCCAATAATTTATGATCTAATAAAAGGCTTCTGTCTTTGGAAAAACTGACAAAACCCCATAGTTTTATCTTTTGGGAATGAGATCCGTCAATAAAGTGAAGACTTGTCTTTCAAATGTGTGTTTAAAACTATCTGAAACATTCACAATTTTGAAATTAGTCAATAACACAGGAAAGGGAAAAATTAAAGACATTCAGCCTCCTTTTTCTTCCATATATGAGTGCCCTTCAGCTTTTCTCATTACCTTTTAGTATTTCTGGACAACTATTGGTATTCAATGGGAATGTAAATGGGTTTGAAAATCATAAATTGTGAAAAATAGGTTTTGGAGACATCAGAAAAGTTTGAGAAAAATGACATTTGCCTACGTGGGAGAACAACAGGAATGCTTTCGCTGTGTTATTGAAGGATGTGGCTGACACCTCTTGAACTGGAGGTTTTGACTAGTTGAGGTTTCCAATTTCAGCCTTATCAACCAAGCAAACCTTGAAAAACCAGAGAAAAGGGAACAGCGAGTACCAGCATAATTAAGATCCCCAGCTTTATTACTACTGGCAATTTATTCTAGGGAGCAGTCAGTGTTGTGCTTGCTGGTTACTTTTGGAAAGCAATGTGCTGAAAGCTGTCAATGAGGGATTTAAAAATCTTTCCCCTAAATCAAAATTTATCAGCTCGTGACATAAAAACTGAAACATTTCCTGTGGCTATGCCTTCATCATCTCCTAATTTCTTTAATTAATGTGAGAAAAAGCATATCTGCCTCTGGGCAAGTTTAGTTTTGGTCATTTGTTTTGCCTTCTGTAAGTAGGAATGGCTCATGTTGGCACACAGGGGTGGAAAGGGCAGTGAGTGCAAAAGGCAGCAGTGACTAAAACTCGGGGATGGGCAGCTGGCAGAACCCTCTGCTGTGTCTCACCTGCAGTTCCACTAAGCATGATCTTCCCCAGGACCAAAGCATGCCCCATTTGAAGATTTCTGCCACGTCCTTGGGCATTTGGGCACCCTCCTTTGCCCTGCTGCGCCGCTGGATGAAGGCGACCCTCCGTTTATCCTACCTGTGAGCAGCCCTGCCTGTGTGTGTGTAATTATGCCATTGAGAGCTGTTCCAGCTTTTCCTCGTGCTGGGGGACGAGGTGGAGCTCCCCTCTGAGGGGTCTGTGCAGCAGGGCCTGCAGGGACAGCTGGAGGGTACAGCAGGGGATGAAGTGTCCGTCACACAGCCGCCCCGTGCTGCTGCTGGGCACCCTCCTGTCCCCTGCCCTCCGCGGGCACGGCCATCGCTGGGTGAAGGCTGGTTTGCTGAGGCCACAGCTCTCCCCAGAGCTGCTGCAGGGATCAACCAGAGGTCTCGAGCACGTGGTTGTGTCACCCAACACTTTCCCCAGTGCCATCAGAGCACTTTGCTGTGTAAGGGGCTATTTCTTGGGACATTCCTGCAAACCTGCACCGTCATCCCCTCAAAACCCACGGAGGCCGTTGCTGCTTTTGTCTGATATTTCCCACATCAAGGGAGCCTGGCTGGGTTAAAACACACCTGTGCAATGCAGTGTCACTGCTGGATCTGGCCACAAACACAGCTGATGGGCAGAACACGGGCTGGAGTGTCTACGGCCATTATAAACACATTATGCGTCTCCATTCAAAACAAGATAACAATGCAAATTGTCCAGGGCTTTAACCAGTTGCCATGAGTGACAGCCACGAATAGCTGCTGGGATATGTGGAGAGACTTTCCTCTGTATCTTTACAAGGAGCAATCAAAGGTGTTTCTTATTTCTGGGGTGGAAAAGTGAATCCAGGGAGCTATCAGATAACCAAGGCTCTTCCTCGCCTCCCTGAGCAGCTGCTGCTTACAACCACCTCGTCTTGTAATTGTAAAATGAGCAGGGTAAACACGATGCATAATTAAGCAACAAAGTGCAGAGAACCTTCACAAAACGTTCTAAAGGCATAAATAGAGAGCAGGATGAGATTTCTGCCAGCAGTGAATATCTTTATTAAAAGGTTGTAGTTTCTGGAAATTATTATTTAACCAAATTATCAATGGGAATTAAATCAGGCTTTGGGGAAACTTCTAATTCATACAATAGATCAGGTGCTGTTTAAATATTGTTTATACTGCGTGGGAAAAACCAGTACACACGTTGTTTACCACTAGGAAAAGCCCTGTTTTTCTGGGGGCACTAAACTCTGGTTTTCATGGTGAAAATTATGAATAGTCTAATGCCAACCTCCTTAGAAATATTTCTCCTGCATCTACATGTATTTTCTGTGTGGTTCTTTTCAAGAGAATTTGTTGCAGAGGAAGGGTCTGAAACAAACTTCAAATATTGCAGTGAGTTTAGTACATCATTAGCTACAGAAGGCAATTACATAATGTATTTAGAAACTCCAGTAAAAGCACCATCATGTAGAAGTAGCTTGAAATCAGCATAGGTGGTGAAGAAATTGTATCCAGACATGGAGCTTGACATGGCAAAAAATATGCAGAATTATTATAAAGTGTACATAAAGAATCTTCTGCAGAAGCTCCCAACTTCTCCCAATGTGATTTTCCAAAATACTCTGGTTTCTGCTGGAGAACCCTCAATGTTTGCTTCTGGATTGGTTCAAATCCCCCAAGACTTGACAGCACTCTGCAGATGAGCACCTGGGGTCAAGCCTGTGAAGGACAAATCCAAATTTCCACACAGAGGAGAGATCTGAGTTCTGGCACAAAAGAGCACAGAAAAAACACCAGGCTATTCTCTGTTCTCATCTTTCTTGGATGTTGCTCATGAGATATTTGCTGATGAAAGGACACACTGCAGCAGTCATTCCCCTTTGCTGATCTGGGATTTCATTTTTCTGTCTACCTTTCAAAAAAACTATCCACGGCCAAGGTATCTCTGTTAGAAAAAGCAGAGATTTATTCTTGGTTTCTTTAGCTACTATAGTCCGTGGAAGAGCTGTGGAAAAGCTTACGGCCTCCAGGAGAAAGGTGAAGGCAGGGCACAAAAAGAGACACTGAGGAGACAGATGTACCCAAAACAACAAAATCATGTATTGCTCATCAATGGATTGTTTGCACTTTTCACTGATCAGTCCATTAAAAATGAGACTTATTTGTGATGAGGGTGGTAGCTGTTTCACACTGGGATAATTCCAATTCTCAATAATTACCCTCGCAGTAATTATTTGGTAAGGTTACTAATCAAAGATGATGCAAACAAAGATGGTGATACTCGTTTTCCAGAAATGTGTCCCAGAGCACATGCTTACCTGATTTTTGATTTGCATCTTCTGGGGTCATCTTGACATTGACCCAAGTTCTCAGGAAGGAGGAAATCACCACAAAAATATCTCAGAAGGGTCATCATGTGGCAACAATTTAGCAGAGAACAGAAATCCACTCTCTCCAGAGTAGGATGGTCAGTCAATTCAAATTCCCAAAAGATGACTCATACCAGCTTCAGCCTTTCTTCCATGAAAATACTTTACATTTCTATGATCTGTGTGGCACAGCAATCTTTTCATTGAGCATAATGAAAGAGTTTTGTCACAAGGATGGGTTTATCTACGAATCTCAGTCAGCCTCAACCTCAAATCTCTTCAAAGTTTGCCAGCTCCTGTGGATTACCAACCTGTACTTCTGGCTTCTCATAGTAATTTTGAAATGGTTGCCAAGATGATGTATAATCAGAATATTTGTCCTTTAAAGGCAGCTTTCTGTCTTTAGAAGCTAAACTCTTCCCAAGAAATTCTTCTCCATCTTCAGATGGCAGGCCAGATCTGTGAAAGAGCTGCCTCCCTTCTCCTCTGTCCTTGTGCCATAATCATAAACCTACCCTCGCTGCACAAACAGCAAGTGCCTTAAAGAAAAGCAGCAGAAGGAACTTAATTTCTTCACACCTCACTGCTCTCCAGTATGATACATAAGCTGCAGCGAGGCTGAAACACAGCTGTGGGGGGGAAAAAAATGACTGCAGCACTGGGAGATGTCCCAGAGGGGATTCCCACTCCAAAGCAGATTTATTCCTCCCGTAGTGGCTGCTACCACAGCACCATTTTTACAGCCCTGTGCTAGTTTCCCAGTTGGACTCCACACCTTCTGCAGGTGTATGGAGTAATTGAGCCAAACTAGACTGCCTGTGTTTATTTTAGGAAGCAAGAGGAACACCAAGGAAGGAAAGCAGGGCTCACCTGGAAAAGCATCGGCAGAGGAATGGGGGGATTTGCCTGGCAAGTGGCTGATGCCTTTTTGGGGCTACCCCAAACCAGAGGCCAGACAAAATAAAGGGAATAAAAAGCAGGTGCATTAATTGAAGGGCCTTCAGGTGCATTTTGGGCAGACAAAGCCCCCCAAGGTCTACACCCAAAAATGGACCATGGGTCACGGTTTTTCACACTTTTATAAGTTGGGTCCATTTGCATATTGGGGGTTAATCTCCCAATTACTACAGCTTCAGGGAATGAAGGCATTTACCCCAAGTTTGGTCCCCCCCAACTCACTTCTGTTTACATTTCTCAGGGCCTGGGACAGTGAGGTGTCCTTGATTCCCAGGCTTGGTTCCTTCTGACCAAAAATGGGAAAGCAGTACCTAACACTTTACATGGAGTTTAGAGTTATACACTAAAGAATTGCAGGATTACAAATATATGAAAAATGTAAAAGCTAAAATTCTAAGGCATCGTGACCAGGACAGATGGAACAGTTTTCCATTGCATTGCCCTTCACCACCTGGAAGATTTCTGAGCAGGAAAACACCAATTTTGGTGAATCCAGTAGTATGTTCCAAAACTTGACAAGAAAAAACCCAAAACAACAGCAACTATTTATCAAGAAAGTTCCTTGTTTAAAGTGGAAAAATGCAAGTTCTTCAAGGGCTGTAGTTGCATGGCTTAAAAATCCTTTAGCTGCCAAGAAATCATCTCACAGCCCTTTGTACCACACAAGCATGTAGCTCCTGGGGACTTTCTTCATGTATACCTAGTATCTTGGAAAATCAGATTTGTGTCCCACATGGTATTAACTGTGAAAACCCACCTTTGAAATCAGCAAATAGGTTATTATGTGGCTGCTAGGATTCAACAGTTCAAAGGGTGATTTTTTTTCCCCACAGTTCTTGAAACTTCTCATGCATTTCCACTTACTGTCTTTCATCATTTTGAAATTGAAATGATTGTGCTTTGAGCAAGCATTCACCTCAGCAAAAGGGAACAATCTTTATGATA
>WAAG01025598.1:0-79276 GCA_013390105.1 Tichodroma muraria | reverse complement strand
GAAATATGGGGAGGAATAGTTCAGGCAGTAATAAATTTTACTGCCAGATAACACTTTATACATAGAGAGCACATATTTGCCAGTGAAAAAATTTTAAAGCAAGACCAATTAATTTTCATAGAAAGAATATTTTCCATATAAAATAACCTTTCATCTACCTTACAGTTCATTGCATTTTACTGGATCTAATTTATATTTGCAAAGTAAAATTAAATTTTCCTTTTATATAAAAAAAGAAATTATATTGAAAACACTGGGCATTAAAATATTCTCTCTGTGAATGTAATTTTGTAATGCAAAATAAAAAAAGCCAACATTCTTCAGTCTGTGAAATTATGCAGGCACTTATTTAATTGCCAAATAAAATTCTGTCGAGGGGAGGAGCAAATAAAAGAAGAGCTGTCTGGCATGGGAATGACATCTGCCATGTTTGCCTTGCAAAAAAAAGGTAAGGCTAATTTTAAGTAATATTATTGTGACAATAATGTTTATACTGGTAAGAATATGTGTTGAAGCAGATCAGAGGCAGAAATTTTGGTACTGCTGTCCCTGTGTGGGAACTGGGGGCCCACCAGGGCAGCTTTCTCTGGGTGTCCACCAAGGTAATCCACCAGAGATGAGTTCTCATGTGACTTCTGGCTGCCATTGCACCTTCCTGGTGACAAAATGTCTTAAACATGATGGACTCTTATCTGGGAGATAATTATCCCAATCATCAGAAATATGCTTTAACTTTAGGAAATATAAATCACTTTAATTTGACAGCTACAAAAGAAAAGGTGTAATTGAAGGTCAGCAGCAAAAAATCGTAAAAGCTTGATCTGAATTTTAAAGCTGAGAATTTTAAAAAATCAGTGTTCAAATATGGGAGAAAAGCAGGGAAGCAAACTTTTTTCCTCATAGCACAGATGTGAAAGACCCTCAGTGAGCAGGCTGAAGTCAGTCAGGTTTCAGCTCACACTGCTTACCGTGGATTTCAGCTCAGGCTTTAAATCCAGTGCTGATGTGATTTAAAGGGGAAAAGCCATTCAGAGCTCTGGAAGTCTGTGTTGGAGTCCAACCTGCTGACACCATCAGAAATTTGGGGGTTGCTACCACTGAGGTCAAACACTTATTTTAGAGCTCTCTGGTCCTTCTGTCTATGATTTTAGCTGTCAGCAAATGGCTTTGTGAGTTTTATGTGTCCTTTAATTCTGTGCACAGCCATGGGGCTTTGCCAGTGAGATTACCTGGGGCAGGAACAGAAGCAGATGAGAAAGGAAATGGTTTGCAATTAGGTATTTTCACATTCCTTTGGCCGGCTTGGGTTTTTTAAAGGATAAATAACAACAGGACACTGAGCAGTCACGTGCAGATGGGAATGAAGGACAGTGGCCATTTGGTGAAGGATCTTGAGAGATAGTTCAGTTCTAGATGGAAAATGTCACTTATTTAACTGACAGGGTATATATTTAGATCAAATATTAAGAAATTCTTCCCTGTGTGAGTGGGAAGGCCCTGGCACAGAGTGCCCAGAGAAGCTGTGGATGCCCCTGGATCCCTTGGAAGTGTCCAAGGCCAGGTTGGGGTTCCTTAACTTTTCTGATTCTGTGATAAATCCCAGCTTTTTTTAAGCTCAGCCTCATGGTAAAAAGATCTTCCCACTGGGGGAGAAGGACTGCACCAGAAGACCAGGACACCCAGAGACATGCTGTGCATAAATACTCACAGAAACAGTAAAGGTATTCTGTAAAGATTTGTGGTCTTATTCATATGAAGCCATATAAACCTGAGAACTGACATTGTTTAAGGTAAAAAACTAAATAAAAATAAAAACAACCTCCTCTCTCCATGCATGGGTGCACTTCATGCATCACAGAGCTAGGATCCCCAGCCTTGGGGAAGAGACGAGCAAGGGAAAAACATTCTAGGGCTGGTTGCCAAAGAGGTCCATGACTCAGAGCCGATGCCTCAAAGCCTGAAGCTTCCCTTGTGCTTCGCTGCTTTCCACTCTTGAGCACTGCAGGCTGGAGGATGCCACCAGGAAAAGACACCTCACTCCTCGCAGTGCAGGCATAACCCTCTCTCTCTCTCTCCCACACACGCAGAGCCTTCCCAAAGGGACAATTTTAAACCAGGCTGAGAAGGCAAGCTCTGCTTTTATCAGCTTTACAGAGTGCCAGGCGAAATTCGCCTGAGTTCCCTTTTTGGACGCGTAATTGCTGTTTGCCACCTCCTGGCTCCCACTCCCTGCAAACAGCGGATTTCCTCTCTCTTTTGTCAGCCACGGGTTCCACTGGCAGGGGTGAGCAGAGCAGTAAACAGATGAGGTATTATTTACTTGTGCCCGTGCCAGCAGCGCATAATTCAGGCTGGACAGACTGCAGCAATTATGATGCATTTTTCATTCACTCAAATGAATCAATCACTTGCTTCGCTTGTGAACAAGAAGTAAAAAAACAAAAGTAAAAATAATAATAATAAAAAAAATCAAATCCAAATACTTGCTTGTGGGGCAAAACTCAGAGAGAGAGAGTTTATTTTTAAGGCCAACACTTACACAAAATTGTTTTATATAATTAACAGCTCCTGGTTAATAACCATTCAGCAAACAAATGTGTATCTACTGAACTTAACAGATGAATCATTATCATTTAGCACTTATAGGATAATAACAGGATGTAAAAATTATCTAAAAAGGGAACTTGAAAATCTACCAGTAAGTGGCACCTCCAGAATAATATGAATGTGAAAAATAGAGAGACAAGAAGAGAAAAATTTTAACATGCAAAACTCCAGAGTCTGTACAGTTGGTTCATTCTTGAAATGATGGCGTTCAGTGTTTTATGCACAGACTAACCATTGCTTTTGCCACAAAGGGAGCAAAAATTAAAAATATAATGAAGGCAAAAGTAGAAGAGAAGGGATTTGAGTGTGTCTAGGTGTGGGTGTGCTGAAGCCTGTGTGCAGTGGTGGCAGTGACACAGTGACACACCCCTTCAAAGCCACCTGGGACTGCTCCCCACACCCCAGGGCAGCCGGCAGGAATCCTGACCTGAGCATGTGTAGCTTGTCCAGCCTCACGCAGGAAAGCTGTGAGCAAAATCCATCTCTCCTGCATCTCTACTCTTGCTGTCGCTACAAGATCCCCCCCACCTTTTCCGGGAGGAAAGAAATGAGCCACAACCCCGATTAACTAATTTCAGAAATAACTCTAATTTCAGGCTTAAAGGCTCTGAAGCCATAATGGTGCTGCATTATGAATCTGATTGTCTGAAGTTAACGCTCTCTATTTATTCATTTGTCTGGTAATTTATTTGTAAAAAGTAAGCAAACTGAAATGAGCAGGCAATCAGCTGCCCTGACACACTATTTTACCCAAGGGTATTCTCCAGGAACGGAGGCAGACTATTTCAGCCATACAATGTAATATTTATACCTCCATCATGAGAAGAACTCATGACCTTACTCCTAGATGTAATGAAAAGGTATATATTAAAAAAATAACCCTCTCTTTATAATGAAAGACGTTGCAATATCCCAAACTCTAATACAAGTGGACAGAGATATTTTGAAGCATTGCAGGATGTGTTCCATTGGAGAAATATTCATCAGCCAGTCTGCATGTACCAAAGAACACCTGCACAGAGCAGTTTTTGGGGGAGTTTCCTTACATTTGGACAGCTGTGAATTCAACTTTTCTGTGCATTTGTACTGAGACATATCAGCCTGACCTTTTGTACACAGAATTTTGCTTTTTATATAATTTGTGAGCTTGCAAAAGCAGACATTGATGAGAAGCATCTCTTCTCAACATTGATGAGAAGCATCTCTCAAACCCAAGCAGGCTGCTGGTAAAAAGCACCTGGTGGCTTCCCTGCCCTCTCTGAATGACTGATCAGGAGTGACTGGAGAAATGGAGCAGGTTGTGGGCAGTCCAAAAGATGAAGAAAAACCAGAGATGAAATTTTCTCTTGGGAGGAGCTTTTTGAGGGCTGCCTCACCCACTGCTGCAGCGGCAGGGTAGGGGGGAGATCCTGGCCAGGCTGCTGCAAACAGCAGGGCAGTTTTAATTGTCCAGGGCATGAAGAAATCATCCAAGGCTTTTCATTGACTGAAGGAGACAAGCAGGGGAAGCCTTGTAAAAATACCCTGCAGAAGATGCTCTCATGACTACTCGTGAATAGAACTAGCTTTTGCAAAATGCAATATTTTGCCCTCAGCCTCACGCAGATTCATTTGGGTTTCTCCTGAAGGAGGTGATAATATCTAGAAACAGAATTTGGGCTGGGGTGCAAATGTCTGTAAAGGTCTGAGAGTGGTGGGTGAGCACCAAACATGGGGCTCTGCTTGTATGAAATTAATAATAGTAATAGTAGTAATAGTAGTAATAGTAGTAATAGTAGTAATAGTAGTAATAGTAGTAATAGTAATAGTAATAGTAATAGTAATAGTAATAGTAATAGTAATAGTAATAATAGCAGCAATAATAATAACAATAATAACAATTATGATAATGACAACAGCATAGGTTTCAGACACAAACCAGGAGAGGATTGTTGCTATGCTCCCTCCTCCATCCCTGTGCATAGCTCAGAGCCCTGTCCAGGCTCATGGACACCTCTTTTAGGGTAATTCCAGGGCAGAAGTAAAAAGCTCACAATAAGATGAAAGACAGTCTGCACCCGTGTTTCTCCTCACTGGAGTCACGACCACTGAAAAGAGAATATTGTTCCTGTAACAAAGGTGGATATTGTGAACCCAAGCAGATGATGATGAACGTTGGCAAGAGAGCTCCTGTAGCAGCCAGCAGGAAGGCTAAAACCGGGGATATTTATACCAGGGAAAAATTAGGATTAAAATAACTACATGATTAATTCCCTATTTTACTTGGAATAAATAAACCTTTACCTCAGTAACTATTGTTATAATAGCTGGGCTGGTATGCTGGTATCTGCTAAAGAGCTAACATATTTAGTTTTATTGTTTTGTCAAAATATTAAAAATATCAATATATCTCCATAATTCAGTGTTATACAAAGAAGCATTTTTGTGCCATATATACCAAAGATTGTATTATACTTTTGAGATCATAGGTAATGATGACAAAGTGATCTGTGTTCAATTTCAGCATTAATGTCTGGTTTGAACAAAGCCTGAAATATGGTCTGGGAGCTAAGAGGCTTTAATATTAAGATCTTTAACTGTAATTTATGTGACAGAAGATAGGGTTTAGCATAATAAAATGTAATGGGCTCCTCGAATGAAGAGGACTAAGAGACAATTGAAAACAAGGTAAAAATGGTAAATTATAAATAACAGTAAATTTACCTTTATGTTGTTACTTCATTTATTTTTGATTTGTTAGACAGGCTCTGTAATTTTTCATTTTGCTACATTTGGAACCAGGCATTTCTGCACCTCAGGAATAATGGGTTGAAGGCACAGCAATACTGTTGGGCCACTCTTAAGAAAACTGCATTAGGGCTCCAAACAGAAAACCTCTTTTTCTCCAAAATTTATAATTTACCTGTAAAAATTCAGCTTGAGTTGCATTTCAGCACATAAATGTGGTAAGCAAATGCACTATCTCATTTTGCCTCCAAAATCAGTTTGGTTATTTGGTTTTTTGAAGTTGTTCAAGTGTAAAAAATGAAGAATATCTGCAACATTTTTTCAATATTTGTTGGAAATGAGGGTGTTGAAAGGAAAATAACTTCAATAATGAGCTGGTCTTTTTGCAAGGTATATTTTGCAGTATTTTTGTGGATGGTGACAACTGTCTGAAGCTTCTCCCCATTGCGGCTGAGATTCTGCACGGGCAGCACCACACACTGAAATGGAAAGTGGGTCTTAAGAATTAATCTGAAAGTTTACTGGAATGGCTGGAAACATCTCCATTTTTAAAGGTCTCTCTCTGGGCCAGGCCCTGTGAGCCCTGCAATGGCACGTCTAGAAGAAATCAAGTAAATCAGGAAAAAAATTCTGATCTGTGTTGCTTCTTGTGTTCTTTTCCAGCTCTGGGACTTCTACCAGTCCAGCATCTTTTATCCTTTCTTTTTGTAGGGGCAATGGCTAAAAGGGCAGCCTGCTCTTGCAATCTGCTTTGCAGATGGACAAAATTCAGTCTCTGTGTGCCTCCTTTTTTTGCAGTAGCTCAACAGTGGAGTTTTTTTTGTAGTGTCTGGAAATTAAATTAATTTTCCTCCTCTCGTTTTCTGTCTAATTCCTGCCCTTTCTGAGATTTGAGTCTTGGTTTTGTCCCAAAGCTTTGCTTCATCCCTTTGCAAGTCGTGTCTACTTTTTTCCCCCAATTTATAATTTTATATTACTGATCCATATGAAAACTATTTATGCTGCTTATGGTCGAAGACAGAGGCTCCTGGTGCCAAAGACTTGGGATTTCCTTTTTCCTCATTTCTTAACTTTTTTTTTTAACTGGTCCAAAATTGGTGATAGGGAGGAATAAGGCTGTATCCATGTGGTATTTGTAAAGAAAAAAATTGCTTATTAAAAGTAGGTGTTGTTTGTTTGTTTGCTTGTTTTCAGTGGCTGCATTCCATAAAATCTCCCTGGGGAAAATGCAGATCTTATGGGGAATGGTGTTTACTTTCTTTACAACAGCAGAATGTTGCAGGAAAATAACCAGCAGAAAAACACGACAGAAACCAGGGAGGTGAAGCAGATCCTTGTGTAGAAGAAATAAAGAAGGCAGTGACCCAACAATAGTCACAGTTCTGGGCAAGCATCCTCCTCCTGCAGGGCCTGGACAGGTACAGAGCAGAAGCGACGGTTCCTGCCCCACATCACAGCCCAGGGACCAGCTTGGGTCATTCCCATGGACAAGGAGAGGAAAAGCTCAGTGGTTCTTGAAGGCAGTTTCACCCCTACTTTCTATGTTACAAATTATTTATACACCTGACATAGGCCAATGTCCTAATGATATCCTTTTTTGTGCAACTGACCTGATCTACAGACCACTGAAATCCTTCTCTTATTTTCTATATAAACTGGACTGGAGCCTCGCAGAAGCAGAAATCAAGCCTGACATTAGTTCAAAAGGAAGTCTGTGGCATTTCAAAGAGGTAACCCTGATGAAATATGAATTAAAATAAATCCAAAGTTTTAATAATAATTAATAAAACATGCTGTGAACACCTTATGAATGACTGATACATAATGAATGAGTCATACAAATGTATTCATTAGCTAAAATTACCATACATAATAATTACATTTTCTGAAAAATGTATGATGGGGGAAAGTCTTCCCTTAGACATATTTGTGCAGCTTTTGCTAACTTCAGTGCAGACACACTCAAGGCTGAGTACACACTCAAGTGTGGATATTGTCACATTAATAATTCTAGGAAGGGACTTCCATGCTCTAAGAAGTATATAAATTCCTCCTGCTGTATTTTTTATTTAAAAACCATACTGTGTGATAAATGAAATTCTGTAGCCCAAGGAATCTTTGCTGCAAACCTCTGCATAAGTGAAAACTACAGGAAACATGATTTACAGGAATTTCTTTGTTGTTGTTTTGATTTAGTTTTCTTAGACTTCAGCTGTCCACATGTGAAGGCACATAACATCCATGAGCGTATTGTTTAGCCAAATGTTTTATTAAATTTACCTCCGGAGTGAGTGATGACTCTGTTTAGAAGTGCTTTGAATTCTGTGGGGTAGAGAGTCCCAGAGATGATCCCAGGGATTATCACTCCTTCTGCAGCTTTTCCTGACCAGGACTTCCAGATGGTTCAGAGTGGCAATGAATAGTAAGAGCCTGTAAGGTATTTTATCATACGAAAATCTGCTTCTGTGTTTGGAATATTGTCTAAAATCAAGGCCTTGTCCAGGAAAGTTGTGCAGAGGTGCTGCTGCCATTAGAAAGGACATCTGTCCAAACTGACTTTCAGGTCAGACTAAAAAATCTATACATTGAACTAAATTCTCAGAAGGGCCCAGCAACTGCCATCCTGGTTTTCTGCCAGTCCCCTCTGGTCCCTGGCTCTCTGCGGTGTCACTGTCTGTGTCAGCAAGGGACCAGTCTCCCCTGTGCTGAATTTCCTCCAGCTCCTTGTGAGAGATTATTCTCCTAGGCATGCCTACAAAGAGGATGCCTTCCCTCCCTGGGAGAACTGGCAATATCAGATAGGTGTGCACCATTCAAAAGTTAAGCAGAAATGGAGAGGAGATCAAAGGTTATCAACAGCAGCGAGCTTTAATGAAGATTGTAGAGGAGAAAAGTAAAGGCTGATTTCAGGACACGGCCATTGTATTCAGTTCCAGTTACAAAATAGGGGAATTTGAGGATCAGATATGCAAGTGCAGGTGGTGGAGGACTGCAGCAACACAGTCAAAGAGTTTGAAAGAAATCCAAAGATTTTATTTATTTATTTTTTTTTTTAAGAACAAAATACTTACGATTTATTCACTCGGGAAATGATATTCCTTTCCTGTCTTATCAACTGATCACACTTCTGCCTCTGTGAAATCTGACCCCGGGCTGGAAGGCACAAGATAGTGCAGATGGAGGGATTTTGCTTTGCTTCCCCAAAATGAGAGACGTGCCCTCCCTGCGCTGGAGCCAAACGATCTCACAGCCCTGGACCACAGAGCCCGAGCGAGGGAAAATCCCCAACCCCTTTTCTGCAAGATGCGCAAAATCCACACCACGCATTTCTTGGGATTGTTTCAGCAGGCTGCCTGGACAATTACTGCTCCAGATGAGTAAGTGTGTTTTAAACACAACGACACGTGTCTCAAATAAACACGCTTGCTTTATTAATTGCAGAAATTTGCCGCGACACTGCAGCAGAGCGGCTCTGGCGTAACAGGTTTTAGGATTTGATTACAGCACCATCTGCTGGGTGTGGAACTTCTCCTTTTCCCAAAGCCTCTCCTTTCCAGTAAAAGTCGAGAATCACTTTCACAAGACGATTCAAGGGGGAAAAAAAAGTCATTCCGTTAAGGTCTAAACTCGAAGGCTCTTGAAATCAGTAGCAACACTCATTAGCTTCAGAGGGATTCAGCTCTTCCTGGTGATGCTCACCTAGAGCCATATTTAAATTACAATCTTGGACTCAGCGATGAAAAACAGATCAAAAGAGTGAGACAGCATGCTTGCTGCAATACATTTCTTGTAATTATAACAAGATATCATCCATTTAACTAATAAGGGCATTATAGCATAGGGTGGGTGTGCCTAGGCAGGTAGGAGTGAGCAAATAAATGTGATGTCCTGAGGCAAACCACTGAATGGCAGCAGAAAGCATTGAATTAATTTAAAGAAAGGAATTTTACTTAAGGGATTAATCAGTTAGACTTAACTCATAACATGTAATAGGAATCCCTTGTATTACTTGCAAAAAAATTGATTTCCTCCCGGAGAGGGGGTATGTTTAAAAGCTGATTAGTGGAAGTAATGTTGAGAATATTTGGATTCCCCAGTGATTGTTAATTTTGCACATAATCCAGACTCCCACTGACTTTTACACAGCTGTAAGTGTTCTGGACAGAACCCTGCTATCATCTGAGGAGTGCTGGATGCCATCTGTCAGTACCACAATCCTTCTGTGGTAACTGCTCAAGGGGGGTGCAGCTCAACACAGGCCTCTAATGCAAAATCTTCTGTAGTAGACGGCACTCTTATTTTGTGCCCATCAATGGATTTCTTGTACCCTTTATCTGGGATATTTTGGGGAAAGAATACATATAGCTGATGCTAGCAGAGCTGGTAGAAGTAGGGATTGATCCTGAGGTTTCCTCCTGTTGGAGCCTTGGTCCTTGGGGCAAAATTTGGTTTTTCGAACCACCTGGGTGGCAGGTGTGACCTCAAAAGCACCCCACAGCCCTCCTGCTCTCCATTCCCGTTTGCTGTTACATGGGAACACTGGGCACAGCACTGTGCTCTGCTGTGATGAATAAATAAGGACAAAAATTCCCCCCACAAGTGGCCTCATTCTCCATCTCGTCGAGTCAGGTGCCACTTTTAAACTGGCACTGTGGAACTATATGAACAAACCCCAAAAGGTTGTCTGAGTCCAAGAGAGCAGCTCACTTGCCCTTTTCATATACTGACACTTGATTTATTCTTCCTTGAGCTATTCTGTGGTGTTGGAAGATAAGTTCACACTTCCTGATGGAAAAAACCTGAAACATTTCTACTTTCTGAATTCTATTTTGAAATCACACTGATGTAGGGAAATACAAAATCTTACCCAGGCAAGAGAATGTAATCCTGTGCACCGTGCAGGAGATGGCAAATCCTCACATGTGGTGGCTGGGATTGAGCTCTCACTGCCACGTCATGTGGGGGATTATTTTTGTCCATATCAGAACAGCCAGGAACAGCTCAGCCAATTGTCTGAGCTGAGGAACAACTGAGAAAAATGGCCAGAGCAGCATCCTCAGCATTGCCACCTTCCCCTCAGCATCTGATGCTGGGTGACAGCTGGAAGAGCTGCAAGGCACCCTCACCTCTCCCCAAATCCAGGATTATGGAGTGCACTTACTGATGGTCTCAGCTCTGTGAACTCCTGGAAAACCATCCAAGGCACCTCCTTTGACTGAACAGAACCCCAGATCTCCATCACTTTCTACCAGAACATTCCACCAGATCTCTAAACCTTCATTTCTGCAATTAAACCTGTTTATTATTTCACTAAACCCACCAATTTTCTCATCTTCCTATTTTTTCTGTGAAAGGCTTCAACATACCTGAGGGCTGTTAAATATTTCTGCTTGGTCCATTGAATTTCTGTTTTTTTCTGGTGGTGAAAATCACATGTGAAATCGTATTATTTGCATAAAATGACCCAATAATTCTTGCAAGATTGTTTCAGTGTGAACGAAGAAGGAACTCAGCCTCAATCCAAGATTTTTGTGACTGTGTTCATGAGCGAGAAGTTGTCAAATCAAGCTTCAAGTTTTGAAAATGTTTGCAAGCAAATCCTTGACATATTCCAGTGAAAAACATTTTATACTTGCACAAGTATGAACACAGCAGTTGGACCAAGCTATTTATTGTTGAGACATTAATGTTGGAACATGATTCATTTTTGTTTTATTAGTAAGGTTTCTTTTTTTCCCTGCACATATAATTAGTGGAGTTCTCTACTGGATGGGGCACTGGTGCAGCAGGACTTTGGTTTGGGGTACTAAATTGTGAAAAATTGTTTCTTATAGTTTATACCAGCATATTTTGTTATTAGGTGCTAGAGACTGAATGCTGTGTTGCAGGATGCTTTTGAAGTCCAACTGTTCCAAAAGGCTTATGAGCCACTTTAGAAGAAAATTGTTAATTTTGTTTTGATCATAGTAAAGGAGAGGTTTGATGGCCTCAAAAACGTTCAGATATCCTCTGCTTTTTGGTAGTCTGCTATGTCAGACAATGGAGTAACCCTGGGGGGAATACTAAGGAAGAATGGCATGACTAAAATTGATGGCAAAAGGAGTTTTTATCTGTCTGTCTATTTATCCATGATCTACCTACCTGTAGATCCAGTGCAATTAATTTCTTACTTTTTGTTTTTGATATTTTTTAAGCATGCAGTATTTATATTTAGTATTAGAATTCACCTAGTCTTACAATAATTCTCCTAATTGTTTGTAATTCTTGCTGTCCTCTGAGGCATACGGGCAGCTGAAGGGAAATCCGGGAGCGCTGAAGGGAAATCCGGGAGTGCTGAAGGAAAATCTGGGAGAGCTGAAGGAAAATCTGGGAGAGCTGAACCTTTCCTGAAAGGTGTTTTTTAGCTTGATGGAGAGCAAAGGGCTGAGGGTGATTGTGTGGATGAGGATGGTACCTGTGGTGACAAATGGCAATTCACTCACCTTCGGCCGCCTCGCCCGACAGCGACTTCACACTTGTTATTTTCAGGATTATTTTGTCCCACGTTCCACCTAGCAATAGATCCTTTCTGAAAGGTATTATAACACATTTTTCTCGCAGGAGGCTGAAACCAGTGGAGGAAATGGGGCTACCTGATGAAATACCCTGCTTTAGTTCACCGGTGGTAGAATGTTTAAACCCAGCACCTGCAAAATGGAACATCTACGTTTGTGAGAAGCAAGTGCCTTCAGAGAGTTGTGTAAAGGAATGATGTTTGGTCTGAGGCAATCCCATGAAAAATACTCAGGACCATGGGAAGATGAAATGCCTCCTTCCATATGTATGAGCTTCACTAAGCTAGTAATCCACAGTTTAAGGAACTTTTTTTAAAATTTAATAAAGAGGTTATTTTAAACTTAGATCTGCAAAACACTCATACCTCCAGCACATTGCCTCAGTGAAATATCCCTCTACATGAAAATATAGACAGTTAGTTTTTTCTTCCAAAGTGAAACACTGCAAGGTCTTTCATTACTGGTTTATTATGCTTTCTGTATCTTTGCTCATTTTTCACCAGTATTGCATTAAGTATTGATATTGATTTCTTGTAAATGGTACTGAAATGGATGGCTCACAGTTTTTGTTATTGTTCTGTAGCACTTGTATGTAATTTATTACAGCTGCAATGGAACCTGCCCCTTGCTGCCAGGGTTTAAATTAAATGTGCCATGTTTTGGCCCCTAGTAGTCACATACATTTCTCATTCTGGATCTGAAAGTGTTATGTACAGAGCAACTTTTTAAATTACTTCCTTGATATTATTTTAAAATTTTATTTCAATAATTTTGGTAATTAATATGTAATACACTGGTTGAATTAATGGCATTTTTCTTTTCCATTACAGAGACTAATTGCTGTCCTGCAAAAATAACATGGCTGATCATACCAGCTACTGCTTGTAGTCATGAGTAGCTTTCCTCTTTCTGGGGCAAAAAGGGGAAATCAGCTCCTAAAATCTCTCAGTGTGTGTTGGACCTAGGTCTTTTCTTGTGCATGGACTCCCCAAAAGGTTATAATGAAAAAAAAAAGGTATTGATGCTGAGGAGGGACAGCCCAGCTGGAAGGGCATTTCTTTGGGCCACGCAGTAGATTTAGTTTTGGCACAAAACTTGACTTGGAACCACCAATTCACTTGCTTTTCTGAGAATGAAGCTGCAGCACTGACAAAAATGAAGCAAAGCAAAGAAAGTCCCCACACCAAATCTCTCTGTACATGAGGTTCCTTCATGGGGGGTTGTAGAGAAAATAATATTGAGAGAACACCAGTGGTTTTAACAAAAAAAACCCAATTGGTGGAACAGTATCAACACATTGATGTTGAGAGACACTTGTATATTTCTCAGCTTTATTTGCTGCTATTTTAATAGCAGAATAATGATATTTTAATAACAGAAGTTGCTATTCTGGCAGGGAGGGAACATTTTTTGACTCTGCCCACAGACAACCTTCTGCTCTATGATTTTGGAAGGATTGGGATGAAGGAAGGGGATTTGGTGCTTTAAGGGTCCTTTTCCTCCTCTTGCTGGGTTTTTGTAGGTGCAGCTCCGGCTCTGGGCTGTGGGGGTTCCAAGGCCATCAGTGCTGCTCACATGGAATTGCACTGCTGTAAAGCACATTTTACTGTTCCAGAAGTCATTTATATTGAAACGCAGAGCTTTTCACACAAGATTAACTGAAACCCTTTACAAAAAGTCTTAGTTCCGGTTCACTGAATAAATCCAATTACCATTTCACAAGCTCTTCTTGGGCACTTCCTCCCCTTGATTTTGGATAACATCCCTTACTCTCCCCCTGACAGCTTTAGATAGGTCTGTCCCACTCAGCTCCCACTGCTCATCCCAGAGAGTGTCTGGACTCCCCAGGCCTTTAAATCGAGATCTTTCAAGCAAAACGTATTTTTCATGTGAATCACATTTCAAAAAATTCAACATTTATGCAACAAAGTGGCTGAAGCCACTGTTTTTAGGGCTGGTGTGAACACAAAGGGGACACAGCCAAAATTCTCAGGGAACACAAGGTTTTGGCAAGGCAGGAAATTGCTGCTCCACCACCACGTGTGTGTTGGGAAGGGATCTCATGAAATGACATTGCATTTACCTAAAAAGTATCTTTAAGGCATAAAATCTTAGAATTACACAATACTTTTGGTTGGGAGGGACTTTCAGAGCTCATCTAGTCCACTTCCCTGCAATGAACAGGGACATCTCCAGCCAGACCAGGCTGCTCCAAACCCCATCCAACCTGGCCTTGGGCACTGCCAGGGATCCAGGGACAGCCCCAGCTGCTCTGGGCACCCTGGGCCAGGGCCTGCCCACCCTGCCAGGGAACAATTCCTGCCCAATACCCCATCTGAGAACTGGAAAGTACTGTCGTGATATGGGGAATATCTGCCAAGCCAATTTTACCCTCCACTCCCCATGTCCCTCTGTTGTTTCACCCTAAATAAAAGCCTATTTAAATAGCACCACTCCTTGTATAACGTATTAAATAATTTGCCAAAAATTTTTTGCTTGGTAATGGCACAAATTGGTTTTACTGGGCCTTAGACCTTGGCTGTCACATTACTGCAAGGCAGTCTCCAACTGGTGATTAATTTTAGCCACCATATTCACACATTTTTGCTGCACTTACAAGATTTGTAGGAAACCTTGCTTTGAAGAGAGTAAGTGGATTCATTGAGAAGATAAAGAAGAAAAAGCCGTCTCCTTTAATTTTTTTTTCCCCCTCAAAAGGCAAATTAGCAACCCAAGAAGCTTCGTTTCCCTGTTGGAATTGCTTGCAATTTTTGCTTTATGTTAGTTTGTTCCAAGTCCCCTGGGAGCAACAGGTCCAGACCCCAGAGCTCATATTGCAACAGTGATGATGTGCTGTGCAGCTGGAAAAGCCTGAGCGTCAGAGGTGTTAATCTGATCTATCAGTATTGGTGTCCCACACCTCAGCCCCGGTGCAGGAAATTAAAGAGAGAGATCTGCGAGGGAACTATTTCATAATGCTTTAAACAAATGAACTCCTTAACATTTTATGATCTCTGGAAGATTGTTTTGTTGGTAGCTGTCTGCAATGGGAAGCATTTGCTGGAAAAGCAGTGGTGTGGCAGTCGTGTCAGGCACAGCCCAGAAAAGCTGCACTGGGGACACGTACTTGAGCTTTATCATTACTGGGTAAATTACTCAATCTTTGTCAATTTTCATTTGGGCTGAGTTTCATGGGAAGAACTGTCCCAAATCTAGCACTGCAGCTTGCTCTATATGGAGAAATCACTCACTTCACCCAGTCTTCCTCCCAGGTGTCACCAGGAGCATTTCACTGATGTGGGCAGCTCACAAACCAAGTAACCTTCTACATTTTCTCCCCTGCTTGGTTCAGAGGGATTTGTGATGATACCTGACCATTAAAGCTCTTTGCTGGTTTATGCTATTTAGAATCTCGTCCCTTCCTCTTATACCATTTCCAGGGGATTTCGATTCACTTTCCTGCCCCTTTGCCACCCTCTGAACCGCAGAGGGGTGGAGGGAGATATCCAGCCCTGGATCAGCAGGCTGCAGCTCTCTCCATGGCTGCAGAGAAATAAATGCAGCCTCTGCCCAGCCAGAGGCTGCAGACTAACACCTCCCGCTCATTTCCCAGTGCCCCCAAGAGAAAAAACGTGTATAAAAAAGAAGCAGGAATTCCTCAAGGATAACGGTAATGTAGCCTCTCCACAAATTACCAGCAGACCTTTACAGGAGCTGATCACCTATAAAAAGCTTCAGAGGAGTCACTGCAGTCACTGAGCTGCTGGGGAGTTTATGACTCCTGTTCCCCAGAAGGCCAGGCAGTGGTGGCCTGATGTAAAACCACACTGGAGGGGCTGGGAGGTGCCTCAGGCACAGAGAGCACCCTAGGGGCAGTGGGACTTCCCAGCTGGAGAGGGACGGAGCTGTAGAACCCCAAACATCCATGCCTGGAGAGCTGTGAGGGTCTCAGCAGCTGCCTTGCCCCTCTGGAGCAGGAATGGGCTGAATGCCACCAGTGTGGTGTTGCATGGACAGCAAGAAGGAGTTCTGCCGGTTTTTTACCCCAAAGCTCCAGGGGGTTTTGTCCTTCCTCCTCACGTCCCTGCTGCTCAGCTCTGTGTGTGGCTTGGGGCTGGTGCCTGCCAGACAATGTGTGTGACAAACAGTGGGGACCTTCTTGCCACCTCCGACTCCCTGGCAGGAGGGTGCAGCCAGCTCGGGCTCTGCTCCCAGGGAACAAGGGGAAATGGCCTCAAGTTGCACCGCGGGAGGTTTAGACTGAATGAGGGACATTTTTTCCCTGAAAGGGTTGTCAAGCACTGGATCAAGCTGCCCAGGGAAGGGGTGGAGCCACCATCCCTGGAAGTGTTCAAAAATCAAGTAGATATGGCACTTTGGATGTGGTTTAACAGGGGACCTGGCAATGCTGGGGAATGGCTGGATTGCACACAAGTCCAATCTGCAAAATTCCCAAATTCAGTCCAGTTTTGGATAAGACTCTATTATCTTTTATTTGTGTCTTCTTTGAATCTTTGAATGTGAAAAAATGATTGTTCTGGGAATGAGCTGATGATGTCTCCCCTTTTCCTGGCTCTTCTTGGAGGGGAGAGATGAACTGATTAAAAAAACCCCACAACATTTCAGAAAAACCATGGCAGGTATGTTGGACACAGTTGACCATCTGAGTGTATTGGCTATTTCTGTTCTATTTGTTATACAATCAATGAAAATAAAACTAAAAATTCTGACTGAAAACAAGCTCTGTGGCAGAGTAGAGATGAAGTTTTCTGTGCATGTTCTGCAGAGGTACTATCCTTGATGTTAGACTCCATTTTATTTCTACCTGTATATATCTGTACTGCATATCTGTGCTGCAATGTAAAAAAGCTTAACTCAGGAATGATCTATGTAAAGAATTCTTAAATTTGATAGTATTCTTATAATTTGCCATCCAACACTTTTTTTTAATTTATTTTTTTTTTTACAACCAGAATCATGCAGTGTCTATGCAGCTCCACTTCACTCTTTGCGTTCCTTTTTGGTTTCATTTGCTGGCTGGGAGCTCTCACTGGTGTGAGCATATCAAAAAATCAAATCATATGGAAAAATATACTTTACCAGGTTGGGTTAAACAAACAGGTTAACAAACAATCCATGATCCCAAGTAGGTTTATCAGAGTTAATTTTTCTTCCAGTTACGAAGACAGAAGGAAATTCAAGTATATAAAATAGAAAACAAATCTTCAAGTATAGTACGCACATAAAATCCTGAGCAAATGTTTACTGACTACAACACCTGGAACAATTAAGATGGTGCAGTGGAGCAGGGTTTGATTTAAGAGGGGGAGCCTTGCAGATGTGTGCTGAGCACAATCCCTGTGCCCTCCAAAGCACAGAACAGCCCCAGCCTCCATCCCTCTGCTGCTCTTCTTGAACTAATCTTGTACTTACCCATAATTGATGCTCTCTACTGAAGGGAACGGGATGGGAAAAGGTGGTGATTTAGCAGCTGTGTTTGCTGCACTTATTTTGACTCATTTTTACTCCAGTGTGCGTCGAATATGGGTCAGACCTTTCACTGCCCAGCAGGGCAAGGAAACCTGCATTCCATTAGGGAAAGGTGTGCAAGTGGTGGTGTTTCATCCATTTTTCTGGTCAGATGCATTAGGTGATTATTTATAAATATCTATCTATGTATAAAAGAGTCCTAATTCAAAGTAACTTTTAGATTCATGAGTCCAAAGAAAAACAAAATTAGTTTTCTCTGAGATCCTTTCACATTTTTCTTCTTTTTCTTGATACCACCTTGGCCAACAGGGAGGAGCCACGTGGAGGTTTGTGAGGGCAGAGGAGGACAGGGGTGACAGAAGTCCCTTTTCAGTATTTTCCTTATGGGAATGCAGCACACACAGCCTTTCACAGGAGCAGATCCTCAAATTCCTTGCCATGTGTCAGAAGGCAGCTGGATGTGAAAATAAACCTCACCCTCTGACAATCCGTAAAAGAGAGGAAATGAAAACGTGTTTGTCCTACAAACCTGACCCAAGCCATGCCAGGAGAGCAGAACGAGCTGCTCTCAAAATACTCTGTTTATCTCTGTTCATAACTCTTTGTGTGTCTCTTGAGCTGCCCATGGCTCACCCTTCTTCCCCTTCCTTCAGGCAGCCTGGAGAAATCGGGATTTTCTCAGCTCTGTCAGTCCAGGTTTTGGCAGAACCTCCCATAAAAAAAACAATTTCACAGCTGAAGATCTTCATTTGAGGGTTCCTTGCCTGCATGAGGTTCTGCTCTGTTTGGGTTGGGGAGGTGATGTTACCTGACTAAGCCTCGCTTGGTGGGTCAGTGGTGAAGCTGCACATCCAGCACCAAATCCCAGATGTATCAGAGAATTATAGACAAAAACTCCCAAAACATCTTGCAAGTGATTTTATCAACTATGGTACAGGCAAGGTGAGAGTGGGGAAAGGACTTAGTCCTTTCATTTATAAAATTATTATGATTTTATAAATGGCTTTCAAAATTCCAAGCGGCTTCTCAAAAATTGATTTTTCTGTCAAGACATTGGGCAAGACTTAATAAATCATCATATTCATGGGAACCTTACAGTCAAACAAATGCTAATAGATATGTATATATGCGTATAAGAAATAAAAAGTAATTTTTTAAAAAATAGCTTTCTTTATTCTATTGGTGGAAAACAATCTTGTTGAAGAAACCATTCAGGACAATATTTTTTTTTCCATGTGTCCTCCATCATGTGTTTGGAAAGGGATATCAAAGGTATTTTGTAGGCCAGGCCTAACAATTGGCATAAAAACTGCACAAGATCAGATTAGATTGAATCCTTTTGGAAATTTAATCTTCCCCCAGCCTAGCATGTGCTTGGGATAATTAGCTCTAACTAAGATACAAAAGACATTGGAAAGACAAACTAAATAAAACTCAGCAAAACAATATATATTTTAGCAACATATTTTATATTCTCATGTAGATATAGCAGAAATATATAGAAAGAAAAAAAGGCATGAGATGTATGATAGAAACACTATTCCAATTAAAAATAAATATTACTTAATTGCATTTATCTTACACTGTCAGCAGGCTTGTTATTGAGAAATTTGTGTAAGAAATAGAAAATTTGTGAATCTCTTTATTTTTTCCTACAAAGTATTCCCAGGAATAATTCCTGGCCCATGAAATGTTTGCCTGTAGGGTGCATCTGGCAGCTTGAAATTTAAGATGCACTGGTTAGTCTTGACTGGACGTATGTTACATCAAATTGCTGATTCAGTGTCCTCCAACCAGGTCTGCAAAGCAAACTCTTGCCTCTTTGCACAGGAGCTGACTGTTTTCTCCATGGGAAAGAAGTGGGAGTAGAAAATCATGAAGCCAGAGGAGGGAAACCAGAGCTGGAGTAAACCCTGTTTGTCTTCAGGAGAATATTCACATTTTTTTTGGCTTGCTACTCAATTCCGCTCCACCATATTCCTCACAGAGGATTAGATTTTCTAGCTGATGACAGTATTTTTTTAGAAAACTAATGTCTTCAATGTATCCTCTCTGGAAGTCTTGCTTGGTCTAAATATCGATTGGATTTTACTACCAGCCAAGGTCAGCAACTGAAGAGGTTCTTGCTGCAGCAAGCTGTGTATTAATCTCAATATCAACTAAGTACCTGAACTGTTATTGGAATTTGATGATCAATTACATCTTTGAAAAGTACTTAGTATGACATTTGTTGGACTTCCATATTTCGTGTTATACAGTCACACCTGATGGTTCAATAACTGGAAAAATACCAGCAAGGGATCTCTTCAGCTCTTTGTGCAGACAGGATTTGCTTTATAATTCACATTTCTTGCTTTTACCCACATTAATAGGCATTACACACCATTAGAAGGTTTTCTTGTTGCTCACTTGCATTACATTAGAGAATAAATACACTGCTGTTACATGTATTTAGGCAGGCAAACACACAAAACCTTCTTCCAGAAGAATTCATTTCTTAATTCCTCACCCTGCAGCCTTTCCATTTGGAAATGCCACCATTAAATTCAACTGCAGTGGCTCAGTCTGTTCCTCTGCCATTAAACGCCCTGCTCTATTCTGTGGGAGTGTGTGTGTGGGGATTTTCTCATCCTGGCTGCAGTGAGGAATGGTTGTCACAGGTTTTCTTTCTGTTCTGAGTTAAACAAGTGCTGTAGAAATAAACTGATAGAATCACAGATTTATTTGGGTTTGAAGGCTCTTCCAGTGCCACCCCCTGCCATGGTCAGGGACACCTTCCATTGTCCCAGGTTGCTCCAAGCCCCAGTGTCCAACCTGGCCTTGGGCATTTCCAGGGATCCAGGGGCAGCCACAGCTCCTCTCTTCCAAAGCCCATCCTCCAAAACCTTTTAAATATTTACCAGTCCATTTCCTTCCTCACTTGCTTCCCGTGACAAGTCTCACTGAATAAAAAGAACTTGCAGAAAAAGTTTCCAAGAATGAAATCAACAGATGATACCCAAAAGTTACCACAGCACAAGGCCAAGGCTGCCACAAGTGTTTATACACATTTAATGAAATGGCTGGTGTCAGATCTGAAAACTACACCAGAATGAAGGAGCAGTTCTCAGCACACTCTTAACTTTTCTCTTTTCTCTGTCCGTTCTTTATTAAATGGTGAGACAGGGAAAAAATCACAGAATTCAGTAGATCATAAATAGCTTTAAAATTCATGGCTTGATTCAGCAGCCAAGCACAAACATGGTCCTCATTTTCTGTTAGGCTTGAGTTTTTTTGTTCTTTTAATTATTTTTTTTGTTTGTTTGTTTGAGGGGTTTTACGTATTTTTTGTTTTATTTTGTTTACTTGAACCAGTCTGGTGTTTCTCTGTTTTAATTCCTAATTAAGACCAATAATGAGAGCAATGCAGAAGCTTTGCTTATTTTAAGCATCATCTGCGATGCCATCATTAAAAAAATAAATCAGCATCACTACAACTGCAAGGACCTTCCAATTTTCAAGCACATAAAAACGTGATAAGTGAACTTCTCTCTTCTGAAATATGCGTTGCACCCTCTGAACGAGCTGGAAAGAAAGCAGAAAGGATGGATTTATCAGGCATCAAGTTCAGCCATCCAGATGTTGCCAAGCTCGTTTTTGTTGCTGGCTGTGAGTAATTTTGAAATGGTTTGTAAATTTAATTGACCATGTATGAAGTGTGCACAGGCCGTGCACAATCAGCAGCATTGCCAAGATTAGCAGCTCTATTTCTTAGCTAAGCAGGTCTAATGTGCTTTATTGGAAGCAAAATACACCCTGAGGCATTTTAAGCATAGCAGCCAGGTAGGATGAGACTCACTGCAGTGAATATGTTTAGAGTAGGCCAGAAATTAAAGTGCTTTTGGGCTGTCAGTCACACCAGTTAAACTTTGGGCAGAAATTACCCAACCTCGGTACCTGTTGTTGGTACCTTAGTCCCTCAGGAGAGGGAAAGGGAGAATCCTGGGGTATTTACTGTTGGTGGGCAGGTACTTACATTAGGTGATGCTACAAATCAAGGCCTAGAACCTCTTGCCAGTGGCTTCTTTTATACTTTGTGGATGTTATCCCTTACCTGGCTCGTTAAGTGATGTTATATACCACTACAATCTACACCTGACATTTAGAGCATCTCAAGTCTTATAATTAGATCACTTTAATACACAGGTGTTTACGTAGGATTCCTTAAATATAGACAGGAATTAGAAGAGGAAGAGAAGAAACTCTGGGATTTTAGGTTTTTTTAATTCATTCTTTGCTCTGATCGCTGTGCAGAGAGGTGGTAACCTGGGTACTTTCTGATGGCAAAATATTGGAACCTATGCATTGCAGAGTCTAGGTAAACCCAAAATGGCAGTCAGAAAAAATGTCTGTTATTATTATATAATCTTGCTGGTTGATGCAATGCAAATCTTTCCTCATCTTCTCTTGTGCTTGTTTTGCTTGGGATATTTGATCTTTTTTTTCGTTTTATATATTTACCACTTTTCTGTAAACTCCTATTCCAAAGATTTATGTCAGGGAGGCAATTTTCTTCCCAACAAGAGACTTATCTTTTTAGTCACAAAAGCAGGTCCCCAGAATATAGCTTATTGCAGCAGAACAAAAGAATAAGTCAAGAGTTATCACCAAGTATAGCCAATTCAAAAAAAAAAATAATCTTTTTTCACCTTGAATTATTTTTCAGCTCCAAATCCAGTTTCTGAGTTACAGTTATGAGACTCTCAGCTCTAGGCTCAGTTCTAACTAAAAAATTACAAGAAATCATGGAACTATTGTGTTGAAAACCCTTTCAGAAATTAAAGGAAAACATACAGCTGTTGAACTGATGTCTTGGAAATGGACCTTGTAGCCCTCATAAAAGGGGTCTCACATGAAATGTTAGCTCAAACTCACACAAATACTCAACTCACTCTTTGTTTGTTGGTGACCTGTATCTTTTAAGCTTAACCCACACTTGCAAAAGCCCAAAGGAGTTGTATTTGGAGTCTGGTTGTTCATGTACCTTTCTACCCTAAATCAACAAAAAAAATCTTCAAATAGCAGTGACTGCACCACTTTTCCTTTCAGTAAATAGAGATTATTGTGCAACAGGAAATGATCAGCTTCATTTCACAAGGCTTTGAAGACTGGCCAGGTGGGTTTGCTCATCCCTCTGTCTCACGGGTGTGGGATGGTTTGGATGAGGTTGGGACAAAGCTGCAGAGCCAGGTATGGATTTTGCTAAGTGTTTTCTTAACCTGGTAAACAGATTTACATAATTGCTGTAACGTTTCCTAATAAATAATCAGAATAGTTGCTAGGTAATTTCAAGACACGATCATGACTCTGAATAGCCCTGGTGGCTGATGGAATTAGAAAAGGAAACTTGAACCCATCTTTAGAGAGGAAAGGGCCTCTGGAAGGGCTCCCAGGTTGCAGTGGAAGGCAGGGAGATCCCAAAGGGATCCTGCTGGGCACTGTGCCCCTGAGCAGTGCCTGTGGCAGGTGTGGAGCACAGGGGGCTCTGCCAAGGGCTGGGGAAGCTCAGGTAACTCTACCCCTGCCATGGTGTGCTGTGGAGCAGTGGGAACAGGAGTGACAGCCTGTAGCTCCACTGCAAAACAACCTTGGAAAGGAAAGGCTTTTGGGAAAGGGAAGGTATCCAAGCAGGATTTAGAATACTAGCTGCAGAGAAAATAGGAAAGATTCCATAGGTGTCACACATGGGAGCAAGACACTGGAAGTATTAATAAAAGTATCAGTTTGCAGGAAGAGCCACCTGTAGTCCGAGGGATGTCATCAGACACCAAGTTGGTTAATTAAGTGCAAAGACTAAGCCTGGGTAACTCTTCTGTGGAAATTCTGTCATGTTTGCTCATTGTTTTGAGCAGACAGCACAATCTTCATTCTGCATTTAAAGTGTGTGGAAAATTCTTAGGGATTTCAACAGAAAACACATTTCCAAGTGCTTGAGGCAGCACCTTGACATCAAGGGACATTCAAGGTGGAGTTCATTGGTATTGTCTACAGAGCCAGCAGGAGATCTCTGTGTCATTTAAATCCAAATGAAGTCCTATTTTAAGCACTTTAACATGACCTGAGTGATGTAAAGGCCTTGTTGTGGTCTTTCTGCTTGAGAATAAATTTCACACTCAGTGAAATTATTATTATTGTTGTCATTGTTGTTGCTGTTATTATTTTTATTATTGTTTTTGTTGTTGTTTTGTTGTTTTCATTAGAGTCTACTTTAGGAAAGGTAAAGGAAGCAACCATTGCAAGTAATACCAAAGCAAAGAGAAATGGAAGACCTTAACAGTCTGCAGAATTACATAGGAGTGGCTGTACAAACCCTCATTTTGCACTACAAAAGGATGCACTGGCTGGCCCATAGGTCCTCCCTGATCCCATCACCAGCAGCTTCCTGAATGAACTTTTCTTTCATAAATCCCTGATGTACATCAGGCATTAACCAGGCATATTTACCTCTGTTTTTTCCTTCATCTAATTCTGTATATTTATTACATTTTCCCGGTCTCTTTCGAGTCCTTCCTGCGACAGAAGTGGCAGCATCCTGCAGGTGAGGAAATGGCATTGCAGCATTTTCCACACCTCACTCATAAAGTCATCTACTTTTTGCTGCTTTGTTGTGTAAGTGTGCATCACCAAGGACTTTTCCTCCTCTGAATTCTTTCTCCTGATTCAATAGTGCTGTTAACTTCCTTGTCAAGCTCTTGTGAACCATAACTGTTTCTGTCAAAATGCACGTGTGCTTTTGCCTTTTGTACTGATAAAATACCTCTGGAAATGCAGTGCTCTTTAGTTTTGAGTCTAGGGGTATATTTTCTGTATTAGGAGATGTCTTCATGAATTCTTTGTATGTTGTCAGTGTGAATCCCAGATAAAGGGTATCCAAAACTAATGCTGAGTTTAAGAGCGATTTTGTGGGTCAAAAGTTCAGCATTAGATATTCCCTGTAACCATCCCTCAATTTTGGTGCCTATCTGCACTCAAAACCAGGACCGATTCTCCCTCTCTTCCCAACCTCCCCCCACCTGCCCTTTTTTCCCACCCCCTTCCATTTTTCTTAATAATCTGAAAGTTTTGTTGTGGAGACAAGGACAGCTGATGTTCACAGTTGATCAAAAACTGGGCTACTTCTAAGCAGTAAATAAGATAAAATCTTGTTTATTTGATAGGCATAGATTCTCATATGCGCATATATTCATTTTTTTGTGGACATCCTCTCTGAATAGCAAAAGGCTGCTGCAGCCAGCCTGGTCTTCATGGGCACAGGTTGAATTATACACAGGGATAATCCAGCAGCTTCTGAACAAAATTTGGATTTTGGGTGATTGTGTCCATTGCTCTATCACAGCAGTGGGTGGTTGTTCTTCAGTGGAGATGGGAGACGAGCAAAATCCAGACCTGTCTTGAATTTCAGAGACACTGGGCAAAGCTTTGGTATCTCCTTTTTTCAGATCTCACTGTTGACATTCTGGTTTAGACCTTGTCCGTTAGTTTTCCCTGTGCCATGACAGGAAAAATGGGAATGGCTTTAAACCGACTGAGGGCAGATTTTTGGATATTAGAAATTCTTCCCTGTGAGGGTGGGCAGGCCCTGGCCCAGGGTGCCCAGAGCAGCTGTGGCTGCCCCTGGATCCCTGGAAGAGTCTGACGCCAGGTTGGGTGGGGCTTGGAGCCACCTGGGATGATGGGACATGGGACACAATGTGCAGCAGTGCTTGCTGCAAGCTCTGTAAGAGTAAAATAAATGCAATGCAACCTACATCAACAGGCCTAGAAATTCAAAGGCATTTTTAGCAATGGCAAAAAAAAAATAAAAAAAAATGAGTAACTTCAGGTGATACTTATGGTTCCTAAAAATCCAAGTATCAACTGGTAAGTTTTTTGAAAATTGAATATAAAATCATAGAAAAATGCTTTATTTGATTCTCTGTTTATGGGAAATTCATTTTATTTGACTTTTTTATTTGTAATATCAACTATATTGCAGAGCAGAGTTTCTAGGTGCTCCCTTATGGTACTATTCTTCTAAATTATTAATGCCGTACTGTTGATATATTGTCAGCCTTGTACATACATTCTATGAAAATGAGTTTTACAGTAGGCTGGGATTTATAACAAAGCTTGACATATGCAGCTAATTCACCTAGACAGTCTTGTCAGTTTTAGGTTCATAAATAATTGATACTCAGGGCTTGGAGTTCAGCTACTGTTAGTGCTCCAGCTGTTAAATTTCAGCAGCATAATGGATGAATATTTGTTTATAATTTCTGTACATGGACCCGATGTCAGATCCCTGGTCTCATTTACATAGGTAGATTGAGATGTTGGAAGTGTAATGAGCATATGAAGATGATGAATTGTTTTCCTCAGTGCTGGTGCTTTTCTGTAAATGTTTGATTAGTTTTGAATGGATTACTGTTAGATTATCTGGTTCAGGGGTTAAAGTGAGCAGCTCTTTGCTCCCAAAGCTTTCGTGATCCCTTGCTGACAGATTTTAAAATTCATACAGTGATATTAGTGCTGCAAAAGCGAGGGGTATTCTTTGCAACAGATGCTTAGTAATTAAACATACGGTTTCCCTGTTTGGAAGTTGCCTGGGAAATTTAAATCAGAATGATTTGTTTACTGTAGTTTGAGGGAATTACAGTTTCTAAAAAAATAATATACTTTTGCCTCTAAAGTACTGGAGTTTTCCCCCCAACGACACTAATTAAAAATGAGCAAAACACACACATACCCTCCCAATAATTCAGGTGCTTTAACGCCTTGGCCAACAGATGCACAGCCATTAAAAACAGAGGCTCTTCTCATTTTCTCCTCCCGTAAATTAACGAGCAATATTCAGAAAAGCATTTTCAACCGGACGTCCCAAGAAGAGATGCTGAAGCAAACCAGATTTCCAACCATACCTTCCTACTGGAGCCCAGCTGGGAGAAGCCGTGGGATGTGGACACGTGGCTTACACACGATTCCTGATGATGTAAAGGGTGCGAGCGAGGAGGGGGAGTTCACTAAGGAAATGGCACTGGAGAAACTCGGAATAAATTAGATGTTCCCTCATCCACTGGGACTTGGCGTGTGCCAGCACAGCCAAAGGGGTGGGGAGCAGAAAACGTGGGGAGCAGAGCGGGTTTGGCTTGCTGGCTTGGTTTATATAAAGATGGGTTGAAGAGGAAAGGCTCGTCCCATCTCCCACGTGCTTCTCCCGGCCGCGGGGACTCGGGGAACGAGGTGGAAACTGAGCTGTGGGGGGAACCTTGCACCTCCTCCTCTGACCCCGCTCACGCAAACGCAGCCCTTTATATCGCGGCCTTTCGCCCGGCACCCTCCCGGCGAGCAGGAAGGTCCCTTCGGGGCGCAGGAAGGTCCCGGGGAGCGCTCGTTCATGTGGAGATTCGGCGGCCGCGGCCCGGAGCCGCCCCGCGCCTCGCCCGCCACCGCGCCCCGTCAGCGCCGCGCGGCTCCCCTGGCTTGTCTGGCAATCATGTTCGTGATTATATGGGTAATGAAACACGTGCTCTTTTTGTCTGTGGCTCTGATTAATCTGCTTTCTATTTAGCCGTGATTTATGGTGCTCAACTGTTGAGGTGAGCGCCGGCCCATCAGTTCCGTGGCCTATTACGGGCGCCGCGGCGGCGAAATGCCTGCGAGGCTTGAACTGTTTCTTGACAGCCAGGCTTCCCGCTACATTCCCTCCAATCTGTTTTGCTTCCTGGTGTGACCTTTCATACAGTAAAATACATTAGTTGAATAGCACAGTCTCATTAAAAGAGTGAATTAACCGAAGAGTCTTTTTAACTAAATGACAGCCAAAGGACTGAGTGCTAATAGCCACGGGCAGTTAGAAACTTAACTCATGAATCAGGCTGTTAATACTGCTCGCTGCCTGAAGCGCTAAGGGCACCACACTCTCTGCTTGCTCTCATAAGAAGAAAAGCTCATTACTTTCCTCCTGATGGGAGAGAAAGAGTGAGCGAGCAATAATAAAGCTTGAATTTTTCAATACTGTTAAAAATGGGGCTGACAGATTGCCGACAATAGGAGCAACGGGCTAGACACTGCAAAGAGAGCCACTGAATTAGCAATACCATATATCATACAATCTAATTAAATCAACCCCAAGAATGAAATTAGTTTTCTGTGAGTGAAATGGCCTTTGAAAGAGCGCTATTAAATGAACTGTAGAGCATTAATTAAATAATTCACAGTGAGGGATTTTGCATTTATACAAAAATTGTGCACTTAATTGTCCATGCTGTATTACAGATTTGGCCTTATGTTAACAATGTGTCTAAAGCACACTTATTGGAGTGTATCAGGAACAGCTTAACATAAATGCGGCTTATAAAGTTTTAAGAATTACCAAAGAAATTGGAGAAAAGAGGTAACAATAGTAAAAAAAAATACACAGAGAGTCATCCACTTTTTCAAATTAATCCTGTGCACGTGTGACAACTTGTTACGTGTTTTTTTCTCCCCCAGTGGAATGACATTAGGGCTTCTGAGTTTTAATTAAACAAAAACTGCAACTTCTCATGATTTAGCAAAAAGAAGCGCCTTTAAATTACCTCAAAATAACATATGCATGAAAATAACTGGGAAAAACAGACATGTTGCTTTGGAAGAAGAAGAAAAGACAAAGTCTTTGGTCCTCAGGTTTTCAGTAAGACAAACAATAAAAAAAGCAAATAAGAGCCATGAAATCAATTTAGTTTTTTATTTTACACTTCTGTCACACTATAACGTCAGTTAAGAAATATGCCATCTTGAAACCAAAACCTTTGATTTGGAAACCATGAAAATGAATTTTTTTTTTAAATTTGTCACCTGGGGAGAGAGGTTGAAAGTTAACTTGATGATATTTTTGTCCCTTCAAATCCTGATGTTTCAATATACATATTACGGCTTGGCAATGTTATGCTCAATGTTGTTCAACTTCCTGCCAAAGAGAAGCCTTGGCTGTCAAATACACTTGACAATGTGTGTCTGTATTAAATACACTACTATGAACATTCATAGCTTTTACTCTCTCCCTTTTTATTTTCGTGTAAATTTGTGATGTTATTTTAAAATGTGAAAAAATCTGCCCTTCCGTTTGGATACTCACAAAAAATTTAAGAACGTGTAGGCTGTTAGTATTTTAAGATGTTGGTCTTAATTCTTGTTCTTTTTCATTCTTGCAAACATAAAAAATACAAGTAGAGAAGGCAGTATGTGCTATATATTGAAATTTTATAAAAGATAGATAGAACCAGGGTATACTTTTCCCCAGTGCTTGCAAAACCAGGCTTACATTGCTAAACAGTACATGTACTTAAATTTATTTATGTGTTATTGTGTTTTCCTTTCAATTTTTGATTTTGATTTCTAAAAATAGCAAATGAAAGCCTCTAATGCTCCAAATGGTGACCACTTCAAAACCGTGTGGGAAATGAGAATATTCTTCAGTTATAATTAGATCAAATCAAATTAACTCCCTAAATTAAAACACAAGAAGCTGGGAGTGTTATCTACGTATTCTCTGTCTTCTTACCAGCCTCAGATTTTATCGGTAGTTTCCTTAATCAGAAAAACATTGTGTTTCAGTAGTCATTTACTAATAGCCTGAGTTTGGAGATGACAAGAAAACTGTGATAGTCAGTGAAGCTGTGGAAGGCAGCATCGGCACCTGGACACCAATTTTAAACAGAAGATGGAGGCGAATGGCTTGGATGGCTAATAATATTTTATAGCAGTTCCTGTGTTTGGTTCCACTTTGAGACCAAGTCCCTGCGAAGGATGAGGTGTAACAGGACCTGGAAGTTCGATCTAGGGCACGTGAGTGCTCACTGTCTGACACAGAGCTGCCAGAAGGAGATTTCCTAAGAGAAGGTGGAATTAAATGGACTGACAGCTGGCTGAAT
Source organism: Tichodroma muraria (assembly GCA_013390105.1). Taxonomy (NCBI): domain Eukaryota; kingdom Metazoa; phylum Chordata; class Aves; order Passeriformes; family Sittidae; genus Tichodroma; species Tichodroma muraria. The sequence continues at coordinate 49,968 of WAAG01025598.1, read as the reverse complement.
TTCAGTATTGTGTGGTACCGTGCAGGCAACATGCTGGTGGACATGGATTGAGCATCTCTGTCCCCTGGTGAAAGCAGAAGTTCTGTCTCTGTCATCTCTGTGAGGTGAAAGACTGAACCAACCCACCCCAGTTCCAAAGGGTCCTTATCCTGTAGGCCAGTCCTCATGGTCACTATCCATCGACTGCTTGGCCATGAGATCCAAGGAAGGGCAGCAGAGCTGGGGAAGGGTCTGGAGCACCAGGAGCAGCTGAGGGAGGGCTCAGCCCGTAGAAAAGGAGTCTCAGGGGGCTCACAGCCATCTCTTGCTTGAGTTGTATTAAGAACTCACGTCCTGAAATGTGGCAGCAGTAGTCACTGCAGGTACGAATTGGTGATGCCCAGTGAAGTCAAGGTACCTGAGCTGATAGGGACATGTCCTCTCACAGGTACAGAGGAGCTGCAGACATCCTGAATCGTTTAACAGGGCTTAATCTCAGATTTACACACGGCTGCAATTTCTTGTGCTGCACCAGCTCATGCTGAATAGTCTTTCACTGAAAATATTTTCTTAAATGGCACTGAAAGGCTCCAGTGACAAATCATTGTAGTTTCATATTTCCATTTATTTTATTCTGAGATTTGGTATTGATATAAAACCACTGTGAACCTGTTAATGATATTTCATGTGCAGTAATGTCAAACTATTCAATCAGTCGCATCATTACCTTTCATATTAAGCATATTTAGTTTATTCAGTTGTAACAAAGCATTTCAAGCACTAAAGGTCTTTCCCAAAAGTACTCACTCATTTCAATTTCATTTCATACCATCTCTAAAAATGTGTATTTTGTCTTGATTTGAGATGAAAGCCAAAGGAACAAAGGTTTTATTACCTAGCTGAGTAAACCTGAAGATTTGTTCCTCAAAATAGGCAACTGAAAATATTTGGGCTGCTTCATTGTAAAGCTAACAGAAGGCTGAACTTTTCAGGTAGTTCCTATAGAAATTTCACAAAGGCTTGGAAGGGCCGGAGGCATTTGTAAAATTGGTGGAAATGCCAGTTAGATGTCTGGATCACTCTGCAGGCAAGGCAAGATGTAGCTTCCAGTTGGGAAATGACACTGCACTCGATCTTAGTGAAGGGATTGAGAAGCACAGAATTAACTTTATATCCATATATACATGCCTAGAAAGCTGCTGCAACTTACTGGGGATTGTGGGACTTACTGGGGGTTGTGGAACTTACAGGAGGTTCTTTTGGAACAAAAAGGCAAGAAAAACCTTTCTCTGTGAAAGTGTGTTTTTGAAGTGGCTTTACAGGTTTGGGTATAAAGTAAGGAAACAGCAACATTTGGATTTTTGAACTTTAGTTATGAGTATTATAAAAAACTACATTTGGCTACAGTTACAAGGATTGGTAAATGCAAAATCTACTAACACACCTGTAACACACTAGAAAATGAAACAAAAGTAAGGCACATTAAGCAGCAAGAAAGTTCTGAACAAAGAAATTTGATTAATCCTCAGACAAGTGCCTGACTTCCTGTGGTTTCTCTAAGTTTAGGTCTATTGGGCTGTGCCTCCTGCCTCAGGGGAGCAGGGACAAAATTGGCGTTACACACCTTTATTGATGCTTCTGCTTAACATCAACATCCAGGACAGTCATCACTCAGACCAAAATGAAGTTCCAAAAGATTTTGGTACAACTGAAAAAGCCAGAGTTTTATGGCTCTGTCCCCCACCTACTGCATTATCTATGAACTACTCCTTGTTGGAAATGAACTTCTAGTCAGCATGGCAGAGGACCAGTGTGTTATATATCAATATATAATGTAAGAATGTGTCATTCAATATGCTGCAAAACTTGCTATTAAGAATTAATCATTCTCCTCCTTGAGCAGTCTCTTTAGTGCATCCAAAAATTTGCCATTTCTGAACGTATTCCCAGTCAGGAATGTCATCTACTCTCATAGGGTGGGGGTTAGAAGAAAAATAATGATGGGATTTTAATACAGAGTTTAGCAGCAGCAGAGTTTAGAACAACTTTTTCCACTTGACAGCTTCAAAGACTCTTACCAGTGCTCCATGTTGCTTGGAATTCAGATGGCAGCAGTATGAGATGCTCCTCTAGGCAGAGTGTGGAGGCTGGGACAGTTTCTGCAGCCCAGACATCTCCTATTTAGCTGTTTTATACCACTGGCTTAGGAATATCACAAGGCACACCACAGGCAACTTTTCCTAGCGTTTTTTCCTGATGTTTTTTTTTTTTTTTGCCTACTGCCTTCCTGCCCCTACTGGTCCTCTCCTTCTTCACAACCTTCTGCAGGGAGGAATGCCAGAAGGTCGCCACCAACTGCAGGCCCTCACCTTGTACTTAACTTAAACAGATCTACCAGTTTAAAGATGTGCAGATGTCTGCTGCTGTCCTCAGGAGCTTCTGTGTCCTGCTTAAGGGATTTAGTGACACAGGTCTGTGAAAATAAAAAAAAGCAGGGAAAATGTGTCCTGTATGCTCTCAAGAAGAAGCAGGATATTTGAAGCTGGAATATGGGAATGGATGTGCATCTGGGCCATCTGCCAGTCCTCATACCCAGAAAAGAGCTCATTTGGAGAGGATCTGAACCCCATGGAGCAGACAATGTCCTGTGGCAATCATTTTGTGGCCAAATGTCTCCTTAGGCTCCCTGGGAGAGAGGAAAATAAAAATCAATACGTGTATGATGAGACTGTTCAGAAAAATTTGACTTAAAGGTACTTGTGTTCTTTGACTGGGTGCATTTAGTGTAAAAACACACTGATTTTAGGGCATCTCTTCCTCAGGTGTCCCAGGTGATTCCATCTCAGACAATAGCCTCATATGAATAAATGACTTGACAAAGGCCCCTCTGCCCATCGAGTTTTCTCGGCCGATAATTTTTATCACTTTCCATCAATGTTTGGATTCCTTGAGGAGCCCAGCCTATAACAAATGTGTCGTGGATGCTCTAACAAGAAAAGAACAGATGCAAGTTTAGTGAATATTGAGTTTTAAACTCGTCCCGCGGTGATTTGTGGCTGTGTCACTGCAAATATTTTTCAATGTCATTGCCTAAGCCCTGGCTGTCACTAACATGGTCAGCTGGGGAATAGAAGGCCTAACACTATGATCTCGGTATTAATGGGAGCTGTTGAGAGTGGCAAAGGTGATAAAGTATTGTTTAGTTATTGGTGCCATACTTTTGCTGCAGGACATTATTATAAAACGTTGTGGTTTTTGTCAGATTTCAATCACCTCTCCGATAACATATTTAGAAACTTACTACAAAAAATATCTTTGAGGAGTTTTATTTTTGTCTCTTTTATTTGGTTTCTTTGCTTCTAAGCTGCAAAAGGGAACTGAGCAAACTTAGCATCTTAAAGAAAAAAAAAAAGATTTCAGACTGTCTCTGAAGTTCAGTTTATTTTCAGTTTGGTAGTACTTATTTTTATGCAAATGTTTTAGATTGAATGCTTAACTGAAACTGGAGGAAAAAAGAAAATGAATCCGTGTGATCTGGGACGGATTGGCAGCTAAAGGCGGTATAGTTCAGCTCCTATTCCATACCTCTGGATATCTGGTAGTCTATCCTTCCTCCTGCTGTGCATGTATATTTTATACTAATGTTAACGGGAGTTATGTGTGGATATTCAGCAGAGAGAGCACACCCCATTTTGTAGGTAAATTTATGTGTCGCTTTTTTCATTATTCCCCAGACCAGTACAAGGAGAAATAGAGATATAAGATTTATAAAGCTTCTACAATATCCTGTTTTGCCAAATTGTGTTCCGGCAAGGGCATGACAGGATTACTCGCCTCACCCTTGACACCAGAGGAACACAAATTAATGACTCATTGTCACTGTCATTAAGAGTAGCCTTGCATGTTCTTAAGTTATAATTTAAAACACCTGAAATCCAAGCTTTTATTGATGGCCAAGATTGCTCCATCTTAAACCTTTTGATGAATACGTTCACTGCTGCTTTAAGTGAGGCGCAGTCCCTCTTTATAAAAAAAAGGGTATAAAATTAGATTATGAGAGTTTATATAGCTTTTAAATATCAAGCTGTCAGGGCTTGTGCAGGTAGAAATATTATAATCAAAGAATGGTGAAGAAAGAGTTTATATTAGAGGGAGGATTTTTGAGTAAATTCATACCAAGTAGAATATAATGGAGACAGGTTTTTTGCCAGTGCTTTGGCTCTGCTGACCTCCATTTGCAGCAGAGATTAGCCTGATAAAGCCGACACAACCTCAATAAAACACTAACAATGGAAAGAAGTAAATAGAAATCATATTAAGCAGCAGCAATATTGCATGAATTGAAACAAAAATTTAGGTATAATAGCCTTGGTGGGTTTTAATATTGTTCCCAATCGCATCACAATATGAATCATATCATAGTGACTCTAAATAACATTTATCATCTTTAAATCTTCTCTCCTAGAAGATGACTCACATTATTTGAGAGGGTTTTTTTGAAGAGTTCATACATAATTAAATGCGTTGGAAGCAAAGGGTAGAAAATGCCTTGAGAAACAGCAACTTTTTGTTATATGTTCAATTAAATGCAACAATTACATATTTATTGTTATTTTGCTACCTTGCAGAAGTTAAATGAATAGAATAATAGAATGGTATTGCAGGACAGAATTCAAATAACTCCAGATGGGAAATTTTATTCAGTTTTCAATTACTGTAGCATTGCTAAATTCTGAGCACAATCTGTAGACCATGACAAAACTAAAAGATTGGTCAAAAATGCATTTATAGGGGATTAGAGGCTAAATATAACAGAAAGATGGTTCAATTCATTTTGTCAGAAAATTATCTGTCCAAGGGACTATATCTCCATTTACAAGGAAAAAAGTTTAATCCATCACATGGACGGACTTCTCTTTTCAGGGGACTCTGGGGTTCAAATTGCAGGGGTCCACTTGTCAGTGCATCAGGACAGGCTTGAAATGGCCATGGAAGACTCCAGACTCAAAACGGAGAGGTAGTTGATAACGCCAAACCCCAAAATTGTCACCATCCTGGCTCCAAAGTGGTGATGGTGGTGACGTGTTCACTCCCACCCATGTGGAAAGATCCCATTGCTGGGAAGACACCAGTCTGTGTCTCCCTGAATAAAGGAGAGGTTTTGATTCACTCACAGAGCCACTTAGGAGGTCTTAAATGCAAATGTTGATGTTGAGGGCAAGGTCTTGGAAGTGAAGCAGGAGTTTGAGTTGTTTTAGGGTGTGTCTGAGTCAGGGCCTTTCAGACAGGATGCCCAGGAAATCCTTTTCCTCCCTTGCCTCGTGGGAAGCACCTTGCACTGGAGCCTGACTGAAGGACAGAGGTCATGGATGTGGAGCCCAAACAGGGGAAGGAATTTAAGTTTAGAGGATGGGTGAGGAGTGAGGCTCTGTGTGTCCTGCTGGCCAAGGCACCTTCCAGTTCTGCAGGAGGGTTTTGTGGATTACAGCCAGAGGAACGTTCCCATTTCGTACAGAAAGCCTGGCTGGTGTCTCTGCACAGCTCTGGGGCCTCTTGATGGCAGGGTGTCAGGAGGAGTTTGCAGATGGGCTCTGGTTTGAATACTTGGGACATCAGTAGCGACCTGGGGATAGCTGACATGAATTGAAAAATGAGGAATGTGGGATATTTATCCATTTGATATCACGGAGTCTGATACTGATGCCACCTAACCAAGATCAAATAGACAGTGCAGTCTGTCACCTGCAATTTATCACCTTTCACAGACTAGGTCTGGCTGGCTAAATATCCAACTTTACTAATTAAAGAGTTAATTCAGAGGTCCTAAATAGGGGCCTCTCTTTAGGCTTTGTTTCTCTCTATTTGTTCCAGGCAGGACATGACAAAAATGATCATGAAAGTTGTCTATAGGAAAAACAGAGCAGCATTTCTGTATTGCATGATGGTGATTTCAAAATACAAATTTTCAATAGGTGCCGTTGACTGGTCATAGAGTGGCCAGGTAGCATGCAGAAAGAAAAATTATATTATAAAATACAAGCATGGCATATATTTTTTGGTATTTTATGTTATATTTTATTATATTTTATGGTAGGGCATCATGATGCATGCTGACACATCATGATTTTGTATTTTAAGAAATTTAAGGACAGATTCATATATTTGGAACAGAGGGTAATAAAATGCTCAATGCTAAAATAAAAAAACTCAATGAAGCGAACAATTAGATGGAATGAATAGAACTAATTAAGACTTAGTAATCAGCAATGAGAATAAACTAAATTTCACTTAGGTGGCTAATTAGCAAAAAGTGGATTTGTTATTTTTTGTATTTAATTTAGGTCTCTATAAAGTGTATTTTACATATCTAAAAATGAGTCTCATATTTTTTACTCATGATTGTTCACAGACTATTATTTAATCTGCTTCCTTCTGGCATCATGGTAAAAATGTGAATACAGAAAAGGAAGGGCAGAAGAAAATGACCAGGCATGGCAGGAAGAGATGAAAGAGTTTGCAGAAGGAAGAGCAAATGAAAGAGAATGGCCAGTGACCAGCATGGCAAAATCCAGCAGCCATGGACAGGTTGCAAAAGTCTTAGAGGGGGTCATGGAAGAACAAGATCAAAGAGTGGTGAGAAAATTAAGGTTTTGTCATCAGAGTCTTTGGAGAAAAGGGAAGGACGTTTCTCTGAGCAGTATCAAGACTGGGTTTTCCTTTGGCCCACACAAGAACTAAAAAAGCAGCTGTTACCTCTGTGAGTACACAAGACATTTTTTCTGGAACTCTAAGGTGTTCAGTAGCCAGAATTTGCTCTTTAAGGGGCATCACCTGCCAGTAGATTTCTGTCTAGGAATCAGTGCAATTGACCAGTTGTGTCCTACCAGGGGATAGAAAGAGCAAATTGCTCATTCACAATCCTGTTCACTGTGAGCAGCCCTAAATGATAACTGGCCAAATCAAGTGAAATCCTCCTGGTTTGGGAGCAGAAAACAACCCTGGGATGGTCAAGGAAATAAGCTGTGCTTGAGTTTGGCTTCACCACCCTCAAGCTGCTGAGCAGCAGTGGGGAGATACCATGACTCCATCAGGAAATTTTGGATGTCCCAAGGACGACAGACCAAAATCTTCACCTTTTGAAAATTAATTTGTTGGGCTTGACAGGGCTGAGCTGAAAATGTGGGGAGTGGGAGCTCACGGAGGGTGTGGGCTCAGCAAACACACACGTGCAGAGGTGCCCCCTTTTTAATGGAAACCAGGCACCACCAGGACAGTGAAAGTGGCAGGCTGCTGTCTGCCTTCTGCTTTTGTCAAGGAAAAAAAAAGAGAAAAACATAGCACTTAGGAGCAATTTATTTCTCCTATAAGAACAATGAACAAGCTGTCTATTTTTGCCACAATTAAATAATGCTTATTTTCATTAAATTCTCTTGGCATTGATATCTTTGGGCTCTTAGGAAAAAAATAAAATGCTTTTTTAACTTTGTGACTTTAAATCTTTGTTATTTGTACTCTACAACTGTACACTATTTTTAAGGCTGAGACATTGTAGCAGCAAAAATTAAACATACCACTAACTTTTAACATCTTCTATCTAATTTGGACACCTAACCTGACCATTTCTGGTGTATGCATCAGTTCATTAATACAGAAAAATATGCTATCAAACAGACGATCAAATTTCATGTAAAATAAGCTCCAGCATTAAAACTGTTCCTGGTATTTTATGTGTAACTCTGTGGGTAGATATATTTCTTGCTACCAGAGCAAAACTGATTTGTGTGATGGTTCCCCATCACGAAATCACTTGGAAGGTTGTGAGATAAAATGTCGCTTAGGATAATGTAATTGGCCTTAAGGTACAGGAGTTGAATTATTTTCAGTGATTTATAATCTGGAAATTAAAGACTCACTCATTTTCTAATTTAATTCCATCTTCAATGGAAAAATGTTCACTCTGAACTAAATTGGCGAGTAATGTTGCTAATTCAAATGCAGATGCAATTTCGATTCTGGTAGCAGTTTGCTGTGATTGACGAGTCCCCAATGGATCATAATGATTCTTATCTCCCAATCTCACAAATTCTCTAGCAGTTGTGATAATAACTTCAGCTAAGGAGAAAAGGCAAAAAATAAATTCTCTGCTGCACTGTCAATTCAGGCTTTGCTTTTTTCCTGACATGGAATGGGGTTTATTTCAAATCTATTGCATGTTGGAGACAAATATGAATCCTCATTGCTAAATTCTGTGTCATCGTAAAACTGCAGTTTAATTGTTTACTGATATTCTTTTCACTTCCTTTTAAATATTTCTGAAAAATATTTCAGATTTCTCATTGTTAATTAGCTTAAGTTATATTTAGGGCAGTTTGTTGGTAGGTGCAAAACACTGGGGACATACCCAGCAGTTAGGTACCATGAGCAACATTTTACATTTTAAAACATTTGTCCTATTTAAAAATATACTAATATATCTTCTGTTTTCTCAATTATTGCACTAAGACTTGGCACAAGTTATGGTGATGCCATGACTGTAAAAATGGAATTTTCTTGGCCAGAGACAGGCTTGGAGTGGTTACAGATTTATTTCTATTTCCACAATGAACTCCCATTGATGGGACAATGAATGAGATAAAAGAAATGTGAGGCCTTGCAAAGTAAATGGTAGAAAGATTATAGAAAAAAGTAACTTGTAAGGGAATAATATAGCTAATTTCAGGGCATGATGGGGAATATGAGGAAGGTTACTTCTTCTCATGCATATCTTAACATTTTTGAGGATTTATTATTTCAAAGTCTTAATGATTTAATGGTCTTAATAATCTAACTCCTATAAAAGTGAGTGCCTGATATCTTTATTTCAGAAGAAAAATCTCTCTTTCTGGGGACAATCCTGCTCTCCTGCTCACCCACTTCAGCTGGGTTTGCTCTTCTGAGAGAAGCTGGCAGAAGAAAAGGGGAATATAGGATAATTAAGAATGAGGCAATTAGACTCTCACCAGACCTGACACATTCTCACAATGGAAAATGTGAAGCTATAAGAAAATTCTTCCCTTGGAAAGTGAAACCCAAAGAAGGGCAAGTGGAAGGTCTTGTGAGAAGTTCTCCCCAGTGGTTGTGTGGGAGGGGATGGAGGTGCAGGTGAGACCTTCCCCCACCTGGGTGACCTGGCAGTGGCCTGGGCACAGCCACCAATCCAGCCAGGTGCAACCTCTCTTTCTGTGGTATCAGACTCATCCCACACCCCCCAGCACTGGAAAGATCTTGGAGAAACAGCCTAACAAAGGGAAGAATTTCCCAGCTACACACGCCCAGCCAATGTGACCTACTTATCTCTTATTTGCAGGAATATATTTTTTATTAAATACTTGCAATAACATGTTTCATTATTAAATTGCTTGTTGTCCCGGTGCAGTAAAGCTTAAAATACAAGAGAAACCAAAGTACAGTTTAAACACAATTTGTCTACTGAAGGACTAGGAAGACATTGAGGATATTTGACTTGAACCAAATAATCCAATTTACTGAAAAGAGCGTGGTTCTTGATCTGTTGCTCAAACAGCAAACACCAAACTCAGCAGAGGTGAAAACACCACATTTATTTGGGTTTTGTTTGCAATGGTCAGGCTGAGAGCTAAAGTGATGGAGCTCTACCAGCTTTGCACCCTCTGGGCCAGGTTGTTTGTGTCGTTAAAGTATTGACAGTGCCGAGGATCAGTGGAAGTGGAATATTGCTGAAAGATCAAAGAGTGCCCCTTTGAACACACTTTATTGCCTTTTTCATCTTATCAGCACTTGCCATTATTAACCTGAGGATTTGTGTCTGAGTGGGCTGTAGAGGCAGGGGATATCAGGGGGAAGCAGTGGCAGGAGGAGGACAGCTAAGGTGTGGAGGAGATAAGGTGATGTGTTCTTCCCTTTCACCCACACACATTACAGGTGCTCATATAAATATCCCGATAAAAGTCAGAGAGAGCAGAAAGTCCTCTTGGAGAGAAACAACAAACAGTGGGATCTGCACAGCCAACGGCATTGGGGAGAGAATAAAACAGCACAGTCTGATGTTATCTGTCCATTTGCCTTTGCCTTGCACTGTGAGGAGGGACTGTGCCATGGAAAATAAGTCTCGAGCACTGCAAGGAGCTTTTAGTGCATAATGGAAAAATACTGCCTCCTCAGTCTAAGGAAAAAAAAGGAAAAAGTACTTGCCAGTGGATTTCAACACCCAGTGCAGGTGGTTTGGGTGGAATTGCATGCCAGATGTCTTTCTTTCATTCAAGGTTTTAAGTTTTCCGGAATAAGATAAATATGTATGTTCTCCCCACATTTTATGGAAATCTTCCTGCTTTATTTTTTTTTCAAGAAAAATTATGGCTCCTAAATTGGCATTTGGAATTACTCCCCTTGATCTGTGAACTTGGCAGTAGAGGCAGAGCTGTTGTTCTTGCACGTGACAAGGATTTTCTTCAATGTACTCAAAAAACTTCTGAAACTTTGTTGTTTTTTTTTTTTAAATCAGCTGCTTAATGAATGGAAACATCCATTTTTATGGATGAAACAAAGACAATTTTTATCATCATATTGAGAGTGCTGTATAAGTAGGGCTCTCTCCATGGGAGCAAGTTAAGATAAAACAGCAGAAACCACCCAGGACATCAGACTCATTCTCTTCACCAGCTCTCTCTTATTAATAATACAGATTTTATGGGGCAGACCTGCTGGATGGGACCAAGGTGGGGCCATGCCCTGTGGCAGGAGACCACCAGGACATGGCTGTACCTGTTACAGACTGGATAATTTTCCTCCTTTACCTCCTTCATTGCCACTTCACCCATTAAAAACGACACTTGTTCCTGAGCAGCCCCTTCCAGGATTGTCCTCTGGTGCTGGAAGGACACTTGGACTGGGGTGTCAGAAGGCTGCAGGACCCAGGGGAGCCCAGCCACAGCCACCTGTGAGTGCCTGAACTCCTAACTCTGAGGTCTGTACCTAAATGAGAGCTTTGAGGTACCACCACCAGCATAACCTTGGAGGTCGAACAAGATGTGAATCTGATTTAAGCTGGGTTTATATGAAGAGAGAATCCCAGAGATTTCTGTTTGAGACCGGTCACCCTCATATCTCAGAGCCCCAGTGCCCGTGAGACAGAGAACGTCATGGTCAAGTGGGAGGAGGGATTTTTTGGTAAATTTTGTGGGTGCAGAGGTGGAGACTTAGACTGAGCATTGGCTCTCAGTAATTCCAGAAGCTGAATGCCTCTAAAATATACTGCTGTGCTCATAATGGCTTGCCAGTGTTTCACATTAACCTTTAGACTATTCGAATTTAACTCTGTAAGTAAGCTGGATAGCTTTCTAAAATGGTAGATAATATAACAAAAAAGGTGCAGACATGGATGAAGATATGTGAGCAAAGCAGTTATTAAAATTAGAATGATTGATGCCATTATATTCTGAGGTATCCTACATATGGAGTTCTAAGTGGCTGTTCTCTTTAATACGCAGATGCAGCTGCTAACTGGGGGGGGGGGCAATTAGCAAGTAAACTAACCCAAACTACACAAATAAACACAAGGCAACAGGAAAGAAAAGGCTGCTCTTTGATACTCCACAGCGTGCTGGAAGATGCAATGGGTTCCAGGGCCCAAATTTGTTAATAAAATCAAAGAGTAAAGCTTCCTTGTCCTAGACTCACATGCAAAACAGGAATCTAAGAATGTTTAGCAATGAACTCATTTGTGGCAGCATGTCAGACACCACAGACCTTCTGAGGGGATCAAAAGGCTCCACAAAAAAAAAACAAACCTGCCAAGAAATCCACTCAGGTTTCACACTGCTGGGTTAATTTGTACCCTCTACACGTTAGTGGTTCTGGATGTCCTTTGAAAAGTTAAAGTCTTTCTAAGTGGTTAGCTGGGAATATCATTGCATCACATCTTATCCCACTCTACCTGGGCACCTTTAAACCAATCGGGCCATGGCAGTGGAAGCAGAACTGGGAGCTACAGGGGCACATCCTCCTGATTCATGAACAGAGCCCCCATTAATGCTGATAGAAGTTATGCACTGGCATGGAGAGGAGAACCCATCACAGAGCGCTGGGGATCGTCTCAGACTCACACAGCAGCACGCTGAAATTTCCCTCATACAAAATATGAACTTGCTTTCCTCCCAATTCCCTGATGCACATCCCTGCCAGCCCAGAAACCCACGCCCACAGACCAGGAATGATGTGTGAAAACAGCAACTGGCAGAACTTACAGAGATGAGAAGCAGAAATCACAGCCATTTGGAGGTGGACCTTATCTGTGAGGAAGCTGGAGGTCAGCTCCTTATTTACACAAGAGAACGTGAAGACAGAAATTGCCACCTGACAGAAAAGATAAAATAGAGAGAATGAGGCATAAAAGTTTTCTAGTTTACTTATTAGCACTATATGTAATTGGATGGAAGTAGCAGGTTTCAAAAATTTGTCTTACTGTAATGACCATAATTTTTTAGAGATCGAAAATGAATCTGACTAGAAAATACCATTAAACTACCAACTTGCTTAAAATTTAAAGGGTAATTCACATATAATGCTTTTATTTAATAGCCCAATTTACAAAACGTCTAAAATTAATGCAGATCTTTTCAGGACAAAATCAGCTGTAACTGCACCAACTAATTTTTGCTCATTTGAACTGAATTATTAATAAGAGAGAAATATACCATATGTTCCCAAAAGAGCTGGATACATTTATTTCAAATAAAATTGCCGTGTTTGGTGGAATATAAGAGGTTTAAATGCTTTCAGAGAAATGGGTTACTTATATACTGATTTAATAGAGTATAAATCAGACTGCATAATTAGGGACACAGCTGTTTCCTAACCTAAAGCTGCCAGCTTTTGTTGGTTAAGTTCCTTTATCACCTGCATGGCTTTAATCAGCAATAATTTGTTCTTCTTGTGGAGAAATACAAGTTAATCAATAATTTTGCTGTTTGCACTATACTGGAAAAGGGTTTTTATGGCAGGTTTAGCTTAAACTGGGCATACATTCTGCTGACTTATTCACTTGATTTATTTAATTTTATGGGGATCCTGATACTAATTAAAAATGAAAGTATTTTTGGTCGCTAAACCTCTGCCTACATGAGGTACAGAGATATATTGGGTTAACTTTTTAATGTACCTTCTTAAGTTTGCACTGCATTCACATTTGGGCATAAATCCTAAATCCTTACCTGTAAGCTAGAACTCCATAAAAACTTCTCTTAGAGCATACCTGGAGGTTTCCATTCTGTCTGCTCTCAGAAACAAACAAAAAGAAATTTTCATTATCCCTAATGAGAATTTCTCTACGATTCATTTTGTTTAAAAAACTCCTTGACCAGATATAAAAACAAGAAGACTCTGTGCATATTTCATCAACAACTGGAATTTACTCTTAACCAACGCGTCTGGTGACAGCACCATGTTATAGGGCCGTGGCTTTATTCTTAGAAGGTCAACAAGAGGAAGATTTTTATAAGTGAGTATATTTGCATCTGTTTTTTGCTCATTTTGTGCTTTAATGTGAATTTAAGTGAGCAAAACTGTTCAAACTGATCTATGCATTATCTTCAAATGACTTAGCTGGAGGATTATACTTCTTAAAACTCACATCCATGATACAAAAAGATGGGAAGCTTTCAAGTCCTTTGACACCCAGATGAGCCAAACGCCCAGGGAAGAGTGGTGCAGCTCAGGTGAGCATGAAAGAAACAAAGTTTCACTTGTAAATATTTTGGTTTTCCTGCTGTTCACACCTCATATTTTCCCTCTTCTCAAGAAAGCTTCAAAACCTAATTCAAATCCCAACAAGCTCCTCTTGGCTTTAGAATCTTGGGATCGGGGGGAAGACTACGGATAGATCTGCTTTGAGTTGAGATTTATATAATAGATAAAATATGTTTGTAATATATTCATACAAATCCTAACCTCTAAAAATATGTAGACACATATATTTGTATATTCTTAGCTGTTTAAACATTGGAGTATGGTAATTTTAAAAGTCTTGAAAGACAAATGGTAGAATGTGATACTTCTAAATGAAATTCTTAAATTGCAATTTGCCACGTGAATGCCACTGGCTACTTTCAGCTACTTGTTGAATATTATAAAAAAGCAGCATATGATACAAATTCAAACAAATGATGTATGAATATTGTTATTTACACCCCGGTTATCTCTAACTAGTGCAAGGCTATAAATTGACCTCTGCAAAAAGGGATGAATTTCCCAGGCTGCTGTAGCACCATGGAGGCTCCAGTAGCACCACCTTCAAGTGAGAAGGTGTTCCTTAACTGCAAATATAACTGTATTTTTATTTAGGGGTGGAGGAAGGGGATGGAGAAGGCTGTGAGTGATTCCTGATGCCTGGTTTATATTTTTAATGGTTATATTTGAAGTGCATCTCCTCCTTCCAGCCTTTCTCTTTGTCTTCCACAGGGTTACACACAGATAATCACATTACTTCCTTTTAGAGCCAGAATATTCTTTTAAAACCCCAAAGAGACAATATGCAACTTAAGTAGAAAATTGGCTTCACTCACAAATTATGCATTAAAGAGACTTTGTATTTCACTATATGTCTTGCTCAGAGGGAACTTCCACGTTCGCAGATTCCAGCTGTGCGAGACATAAAAATTTTATGCCACAACTTTTACAGACTAAGAAGGACTTTCTCCACAGTTTCAGTCATTCGAGGGAACTGTCACTAAAGAGCAAGCTCTGTCTGACACCTTCTAATTAGCTCTCTATCCCTGAGGAGAAGAATAATGCCACCAACGGGGACAATCTGAAACTTCTCACCAGCTAACTGAAAAATGTACCAGTTCTCCTTCCACTCAGGGCCAAAGTTAAATACATAGATGCCAGCCGTTGTAGAAGTAAAGAAAACAAGTTTTGCAGTGTTTTTCTTTCCTCCTTTGACAGCTTGCATCACCACTCTGGAGATTTCCCAGTTTTGTTTAGATCCAGCGCCTGCGGATTCCTGCAGAGAGCTGCCTTCCCTGCTTGACGCCAGTACAGAAACCGTGGAAATGTTGGGCCCAAACTCATTCTCCACGTGCTCCAAAACACAGGTAAGGCCACACAAACGTGAGCCATCCGTTGTGTGGTCCATGCACACCAGCAGATGCTGCAGAAGCATCACTTTGATCAAACACACATCTGACTTCCCCTAAAAACCTTTCCCTGGGATACGGTCGAGGTTTTGGTCAACAGAGGGAATCCTTGGCTCTCCCAAAGCTGAAATACATTAATTTTAGTTAATTTACCTGTTAAGCTGTTCCTTCTTCCTGAATGCTCTTGCAGCCTTATTTCAGAGTACTTTATTCAGAATTATGAGTAGGCTTTCCTAGAATGGTTTGGGTTGGAAGAGACCTTAAAGATAATTTCCTGCCCTGAGCAGAGGCACCTATCACTTGGAGGGCCAAATCCACCTCAGCAGCCTCGTGTAATACTTACATTTTCACTATTAAGAGTTAAAAAACCCAGAACTCCTTTCTGAATTTGAGTGTCCAGAGATACTCCCCTCTACTGACTGGGTAGAATCCCCTCTGCCAGGACCCAGGGAAGACATGATCTCCATAACTTGCTGATTTTATCTATAATTAATTTTAATTTTCCCCTTACTCTTCCATGTAGCGCCATTAACAGCAATGGAAAATTATTTGGGAACATTTGGTTTATAATGTTTATCACACTGCTACACAATATATGGTATAGATTTAAATCAATATGTGCAAGTAAAGAACCAGTAATTAAACAACTGCTGCTTTCTATACACAAAAAATGGGATTTTTCTCCTTCATGTCTAACATCAACTGCAAATATATGTGTAGCTGTGGAGGCATGGCCCTTAAGTCTTAATTTTGAAATGCTGAAAAAAACTGAAAAGGGCTTGTAAACAAGATATATTTGGCAATTCCTCCAGTGTACTTTGATCTATGTAATATAGGTCAGTGCTCAGTGCTTCATTCTACATTCTCCCAAATATCTAATTGCCTAATTATTGCATTATTTCACAGCCAGTTGGCTGAAAGGGTTTGTATGGGAGTGTGGCAGAATAAGAGAGCTGTCAGTCTCTGGTTATGGTCCTATAGTTCTAATTCAAGAATTAAATATCTGTCTTTTCTAAAAGTCATTACATGATTTATTGGAAAATTGGTAGAAACAGCCCTGGGGGGGTTGTGCTCAAAATCTGGTTTAGAAGAGTGGCTGCTAGCTATGACTTTTGATTTTCTTGTCTCAAAATGAATAGCACTGCCTGTTTCTATGCAAATTAAATGTTTGAATGTATTTTTTAAAGATAGATTATAATTTTTAATTTAATTGTATTTCTTATGCAGAGAGGTGATTTGTGTTTTGATCTTTATTTCTAGAGGAAACCTCTTTGCTCCTGATTCCCCAGAAGTGCAGAACTGCTTTTTTCTGTTGTTTGATAGCTCTAAAATGTCCTGCAGAAATTGTAGGTCAAGAATTACAGCCATGGTAAATCATGCCTCATGAATGAGAAGTCATCTGTGATTTCTCTGGGGTTTTTTTGGTCAGTCTTTAAAATGAGAGGAATATTCAGAAGAAAATAAAGGTGTCTTTAACATGTATTGGCATAAATATGAACAATTCCAATATATGCATATTTGTGACATTCCAGCTCTGTTGACATCTAGAATTCAGGCATCACCTGCCAGTGAGGATGCTCTATAAATAAGCCTCAAGAAAAATAATATTTTAGCTAGAGCAATTCCCAGCAATTATATTTAAAAATGTAATTAAATTTCCTTTCTGAGTATAAAAATGGTCATTTCCCACCATGAACCCAGAGGTGCCTCCATCCTCTCTTCCCTTGATTGTTGAGAAGCTACTTGGGAAGTTTTTTGCTTTATGCAGCTTTCAATGATTTCATGGCCCAAACATTACTTTTTTTAGTGATTCCCCCCTTTTCCTGTGCTTTAGAATCAAAAGAGGAATAGGTGGCTCATGACTTCTCTGAGCTGGGAGCTGGGGACCCCCAGGGGACAGGACAAGGGATGGGTGGTTGGCTGTTTCTCTGGGGGCTCAGTAGCCCCCAAGTCCTTTGGTGTGGGCCTGTTACTTTATCACCAGAATTTCTTCTCTCTGCCTCTCTGCTGACCCATCTACCTTTGTTTCTGAAATAACTGATCCACTTTTGTCGTGACAAGAAACACAAAATGATTCCTCTTTGCTGCCATCCCCAGAAGAGCTGCAGGAGGTGGACAAGGAATGGCTTCTTCGTGCTTCATTTGCATCCTTCCTCCCAGGAACTGTCTCCCATTTCATGGGAACTGGAGGCTCACAAAAATCAATAACTTTCTACCAAAGTGTCTGTCAAAAACAATTATGATCATGGCTAGAGAGAGAAAGTCACAAAAATGCAAGTCTAAAAGCAGACAAGGGGTTAACTCTCCTATTTATGCATCTGATAATTTATAAGAATTATTTGCATTTATTGTCAGACACTGGACTCACGTAATAGCCCTAAAGCTGCAAAGGGCAAATAAGAGGCACATGAGATGCAGCTGGATGGATACAATAGATTGAACATCTCCAAGGAACTCCCATTAGGGTCCAGTGGGTCAATAATCCACAAACCAAGAAGGATTTACATGATAGACCATAACAGCTGCTTTGGAGCCATTTTATCAAGGCAGGACCTGGCTTTAAAACTATGGTGATGTGCAGGTCTTGCTGCCTTTCAAGATGCCCTTTTAGTTTACAGCAAAACAAATAAATGGTATAAAATTAGTAAAAGGATCTTAACAGGATCACAATAGGTTATTTCCTTGATTTCACAAAATAACTGTCTGAGATCCATTCTATTTTCGATAAGGAAACTGAAAGCTTAGAACAAAGCAGTCTCTGTACACTATGAGCTATGAATGAGATGCACCTTTATTGAGAATAACAGAGATAAAAATGTATTTTCTACATTATTTTGAAATGGTAAGCTCAATAAAGACCTAGGGAAATAGTGTGACCTATTTCCGGGTGTAGGCAAACTGGATTGAATCTGTGGCAGAAGGATGTAGAGGAGATGCTACTGTACCCTCTCCTTCAATTTATTTGCTCAAGGTACCCAGAAATTAACTTCAGCTTGGTTAAATATAGAGCAGCCTCAGACCTCCTCTAATTTATGTCCATGAGGACTTCCTGTGTGTCAGCTTCATTCCTTACTCTGACAGAGGACTGCACTTCTGCAGGCAGAAATCTGCATCGGTAGAAGCAATTGGGGGCAAAATAAGGAGGAAACCCCCAATTTTATTGACCTTTTCTTTTGTGCCAGGACAGCGATATTAAATGGATGTGGAAAACATCAGGCTTTATCCCCTTTCCCACAAAAAGTTCATAGAGTGAAAAAAGCTCTGCAAGCACAACACATAACAAGATCATTGCAGCTATGTGGTAAATCTGCAAAAGACTTAAACATTAAAAATTAATCTCAAGACTTTATTATTCCTTTGTAACTCAGCACTGCAATGATCTTTGTGCAGTGGAGGGCTCTGCAGTGCTCATATGTGCTCTTATGCCTCGGCAGAATGCCATGAATTAAGGATGGAGCGTAAACCTCGCCTTTGAATTTCCTGGCTTTTGTTAGTTTGTGTCATAAACTCAACATTATTCAAATCTCGGGTTTTGTATTTAATATTATTAAACGCCTTCTCATCAATGCCAAGTCTGTAATTGGTCACAGTGAATAGGTGATTAGACAGATAAAGTGCAATTGTGATTGCAAAAACTATCACCAGGTTTGCCGAGGACAATAATTATGTAGCTTATAATGTTTGAAAATATTGCCTAAATCTCCTTCCCACATGTTGTTTGTGATGGAAAACAATTAGACAAAGGATTCTTTTTCTAAGCTGCCTCTGATTCAGATTTGCCTGATGAATGGTCTTTATGCTGAACCCAAAGCATTTGTTCCAAGTAAATTATATGTCATTGCAAATGCAAAAGGTCTGCTTCACAATGTTTATTGGGATAAATTAAATCTTCTAAAGACGGTAAACAGAAGGCCTCAATAATGATTCACTTCTGTATAGTTTAAACTGAATAGGATGTTGCAGTTAGAAGGATGGAGATGAGGCAAACAACACTCCCTGCTTTGTATTAACAACATAAGAGGTACAATAGGGAAATTTAATTTGATACTGATCTACATGAGGCATAACACGGCAACACAGTTTCAAATGCTACTTTTCTAATGGCAGCCTTTGAATTGCAAATTTCCACCAAAACCACCTGATTCATTACTTGAATGCGTTCCCAAACCAGTCAAGGAGTTCCTTTCCCTGCCTCCTTAGGGGCAGGAGCAGGCCCTCCTTCCTTAACATCTCAGGAGGTGGATATAAAACCCGAGTGACACTTTCCTTGTGAAAGCCTGGAGCCTGCAAGGTGACAGGCACACGGGCAGCCTGTCTAGTGCTCAACAAAAGAGATGCTTCTGCCTTTGCTGCAGCAGCAGCCAAATTTCTCCTCGCAGCGAAAGGTCAGATCCTAGAATAGTCCGCAGCCCTTTCGGAAGCGCTTGCCTTGTGCTTGGAAAGGACACTTCTCAAAGTTGGCAGCAGTTTGAAATTGTTTTGTCGCCTCTGTGGGCCGTCCAAAAACCCACTAAAAGAAATGGCAATCTTTCCTTTAGTGCTCTCAGGCTCCCAATGGGAAAGTGCTGTGAGGATGGCAGAGCCCTCGGGAGCAGAGGAGCCTTCGGCAGGCGGCTGCGCACACCACGGCCCCAGGAGCACAGGGGAACCTCCAGTGCTTTCCAGCTTGGTGTGAGAGGGCTGGGATTCAGCCACTTCACCTGTCAAAGGACACAATGGGCTGTCTGGGGAGCTGCATTCTCCTTGAGCCTAAAGGGAATACATAGGAAGTTTAGCGGGTGTCGGTTAATTCATTTAAAGCCCAGCTTAAAATTGGATCTTAAACAATTTCTGTACATGCTTGTCCTGTCTTTCTAGTCCCTCCATTAGCTTCATTTCAACCATTATGTGTCTAAATTTCCAGCTCATTGGAATCTTGTTCACAGGTGATTAAAAACTGTCCTATGGACTATTACAGTGCCCCACAGAAAATTACTAGCTGATACTCAACCACGTTGTTGTCTCTATTTTTAAGCCAAGTTCTGCATTTCAGGCGTTTGGACTGCAACACCCCTTGAAAGGTTTCACCACCTACTTACTGTTCATTAGTATTCACAGTCACAAGAACACCTTTAACTCACACTCATGCACACACTCCCAGAAAAAAGCTCTGTTAATGGGACTTCATACCTGATCTCAAACACATTGGTAATTTAACATCCACAGATGTTGAAAAATAAATAAAGGTTTGCATGTTACTTGGAGGTGGCATCCAATTTCCCCTTTGCTTCTAGGACGCACTCCCCTTCCTCCATACACCCCAAATGTTCTGCCACCTGAGAGGACTGGCAGGAAGTCAGAAGGGGAGTTTGTAATTTCCCAGGTTCCCAGCAGGGGCAGGGCAAAGGGGATGTGCGGCAGAGCAGGTAGAGAGATCTGTGGTCACAAAAAACATCAGCAGGAGCAGGACAGAGAAGGAGCTTCAGAACTTAAGGTAATACCAGTAAGATGTAGAGAAGCAGATATTGCATCTTCACCTCTGAGGAAGGCACAGACAGTATAGACAAGATGTGAACACTCTCCTTTAGTGCTTCTAATAGTTTGTAAATAAAAGAATACCTTTGTGAACTCCAGGTTTCCCCCTGCTTAGCAGATGGCCAAAGGAAGTAATTACAGTGTGTACTAAACCAGTAGAATTTTCTTCACAAAACAATTCACTAAAATCCTTTATATGAGAACAAGCTTTTATTAATGACCTCTTTGAATTTTACTGGTGAACCCAGCAATAATACACGGGTATTGTTAGAAATGTAAATGTAAAGAGATAAGGAAATTTTCAGGCAAATCTATATTTAATTTCAAAGAAAAGCTGCTCATTTCTAATGGCCCTGTTTGCATGGATATCTGATGGTAAGGCTAGGGGAGGGTCACAGCAGATAACACCTAACAGGATCATTGAATGAAAAACAAATATTTATTTTCTCTTTGTCTCTTTGGGACTCATTTGCATTAAAACTGCAGCTTTCCCAGAGACTGTTAGTGAAAAAAAAACACCCTAATTTATGCATTTAATATTAGGAAGGCTCTTTGAGATTAAGGTTATATAAAAGCTGATTCCACTCCACATCCTCATCTCTCCACAAAGAACACGAAGCTGAGATGAATGGTTTGGGTTCTCCGTTTGTTGTATACCTCAAATTTGCATTTTATTGCACCTATGTATTTTTATAACTGTATTATAGATCCTATTGTCACACTTGGTTTCTTTCCTGAATTCCAGCTGCTATTCCACAAAGCTATTTGTCACTTATTTTAACCTTGAGCATGCAAAACTCCTCACAGGCTAAAATTAAGCAAGAGCTTACGTGAAGAGACATTTAACGTATTCAGGCAGGCAGTGGTGCCTCACTACCTGAAGCTGTTTTGCATTATCTCCAGTGTCCTCCATGATCTTTGGCTCTGCAAAAACCTTTTAATTGTTGTCCTTAATGTCATGAGATTCCTTTCAGAAGCTAAAAAGAGAAGGATGTGGATGCATTTTACATTGAATAAGTTATTATTTGCTGAAGTCTGTTAAACTCACTGTCATCATGAAATCACAAAATGGTTTGGGCTGGAAGGGGCCTTAAAGCTCCTCCAGTTCCACCCCCTGCCATGGGCAGGAACACCTTCCACTGTCCCAGGCTGCTCCAAGCCCCAATGTCCAGCCTGGCCTTGGGCACTTCCAGGGATCCAGGGGCAGCCCCAGCTGCTCTGGGCACCCTGGACCAGGGCCTGCCCACCCTCACAGGGAGGAATTCCTTCCTGAAATACTACCCAAAACTTCTTTCTTTCATTTTAAAGTCATGCTTTAAGCTTTTGTAAGGACAGTTTGGGCAATAACTGCCCCAAGCACATTTTGCACCGGAGACAAGGTGGGCTCCCACCTGCACAGGGCAGCCAGAGCCTGTCACAGTTGTTGTGACCTTGCTTTTCTCCTGTGATAGAATGCAAATACCCAAGGGATCGTTGAAAACCAGGGTGATTTTCCGAGATACTTTACATGCCTTTTTAGATCTGTATTTGTCTCACTGTAAAACTATAAAATGTGATCCCTCCTTTTTTATTGTCTGCTCCGTGTGAATAAGCACGTTGCAAAAGTCAATTGTTTTTCAAACCTGTTTTAAAATTACTTTAAAAGCTGCCCGAGCATGTATTTCTTTTAAACAAGTAGATTTACTTTTAAGTGAGACAAGTTAAAAAAGAGCTAGAATTCAAGTAATGTAGGAGGTGGTATCTCTTGATGGAGTCTTATATGGAATAGAACTTCACATCAAAATAATTACATTTCTATGCTGATTAATGATTAACCCGGTTCTTTGCTATTCCTTTCTGAATGCCAGCTTCAGTCCTGAGATAGGCTCCCTCTGGAGTCAATAGGAGAAGTCATGTGAACGTCAAAAACCAGAAGTTATCTTTGTCATTAACCTTGAGAAGCACCATCGATTACTGGCACTAAGTAAGATCTAATGGCTTCAGAGAAACAACTGCTTCAAAAACAATTTTCAAGGCATATTTGAAAATGAGTTAGGTGAAGTACAAAAATATGGCATTGATATGATTTGTTACAGCTAACTCAGAATTGCTTTGTGATGCAGTTGAGCTAGATTTACTGGGATGATAAAGAAAGGAAAAGTCTCCATGTTGCCTTGTTTTCCAATCAAAATTAGCATCTGCCTATGATGCAGAAATTAATAGAAGTGGAGAGACATGTGAGTGCAATGCTGATGCTCTATCAGAATAATTTTAATTCTGCGCTATTCACTTTAGCTCCTCTGTAACTCAGGTATGTTTGAAAATGTGACCTTTTGCTTACAACATGACAGGGGAAAATAAATAAATGTTTTCTGTGGGCTTGGGAGACATACAAACATGCTTTGAAAGAGATTTCTATCCCACTTTTTGGGATGAAAGGAATTTGCAAGCCTTGAGAATTTCAGCAGCCCATATCCTCATCAGTTCTTAAAACTAGAGATGTTACTTCTTCAGTAGGTAAAACACCTGTAATTTAAGTCTTTTCGAATGAGTCTTTTTGTACTTTTTGGGAACTACAAATCTGGCTTTTGTGGGGAGTTCTGCACCATTTAAGACAGAGAATGTAGCCCCAAACTGCTTTGGCTGGTGTTTTTATATGGGCATGTCCATTTATTACCTTGGGAGAGAAAATTTCCAGAGCAGACCAGATAAAAAATTAAACTCAAAATTGTTTCAGATGTGCTGTTGAAATGCTGGGAAAAGATTATGAATTAAAGGATGTTGTACTGAAATAAAATACAACGTAAAATTGTTCTACTCTGGTGCTTGGCCAGCAGCAAACTGCAGAAATTTAAGGCCTAAATCGATTTAACTCAGGTAAACACTCAAATAGACAAAGATTTTACCTGAGCAAATACTGTAGAGGTGTCCAGTCTGTGGTAAACTCGGATGAGACAGACTTTAGTCAAATGCAGCCAGCTCTGTCTATTTTATTAAGATGTGACCCCTCTCCTGCTGCAAGCTCATCTCTTACACCATGATTTGCAGCTATTAATTGGTCTCCTCTAAGCTGACTAGCAAATCCATATACTACTGTAATTACCTGAATGTAAAATATTTAGGAAATATCTATCATGCTCTTGGAAGTCTCAGGTCATTGAAAGAAAGCCAATGAAATTGCAAACAGGAGGTAGGGATTGGCTACCAGGTACCTTTCCTCCCCCCTCCCCATCCTCTTGGCTCTCAGCATTTGTCTCTAGGGCATGACCAAATAGTGGCCATGTGTCATAAAGACATTTATCATGTAATTACAGCTTTAAGATCAGTTTCTGTTGATGTGAGATGATTACTTTGTATTTCACGCCTTTCAGGTTCCCAGCTGGGATTCAGAGGTTTAAGGACATGGGGTATATATTTTTTAAATTTATGAGATAGCCATTAATTTAATTAATTGGACCATAAGAGTTCAGTCAGTGACCAAATAAGAATCCTGTGAAACAGAGAGAACCAGATGTTTTATGAAGTTTCGATATTTTTGATCTGGATAACTTGGCAAAGCAAAGGCCTCTGTTTCCTTCTCAAGGAACAGAATATCTCTGTGGAAGTAAGAAAAATGACACATCAGAGTCATGTCTGTGGAACCTGACACTGGAATAAGAACACTGCTCAAATGAGGCTGTTTTAAGCCTGGCTTAAATTGTATTGTTCTTATGTGTTAGCAATAGCCCAGTGCCATTCCTATGTGGCTTACATCAATATTGCATTCTAAAACCTGGGCTCAGACACTGCAGCTGTGATTCCTCTAGTTAATTTTGGGATTTTCTGTTGTGTGTTTATGTGATTTTGTGTTTTCAAACTGATACCTGATTTGAATTACTGTGAGAAGGTCCCTGTCACCAAGGTGATCACAAAGCTGCATTTCCAATGTTTTCAATGTTCACTATATTTCTGTGAGCTTTGCTGAAGGTGGATTATCATTGAGCTCCCATTTCTTCTGATATTAGGGTCAGCTTTTTTGACCATCCTCACAGCTGTTTCCATTAGTATCTGCTGTTTTTAAAGGCTTCATTGAAACCATTTAAGATTTTAGTGGGATGGATTTTAGCTGTCTTTCCACTGTCTTTCCTCACCCGAGATGCAGCAGGAAATCCAGGACTGCGGCTGTATCCAAGCTACAGCCAGGCAAAATATTTTATGCTGGTCCACTTCTACCAGTTAAAGAATTCAGCCTGGCTCTTGTCCAGAGAGAGCCCCAGATCTCAACATTTACCACAAACAGCTGAAACCATAAATTTTACATGAAAGATAGGGCAAGGTGGAACTTCATATCATGGCCCAGCCCTCACAGCCAAGGCCTGCCTTGTGCTGAAGGGTGATTTGCTGCTCCCTGGCACTGGCACGCTTGCATGGGTGCATCAGACTGGCAGGAATCCAGAGTAATGAACCATGAATTAAGTCCAAAGGCTTCTTCCTGAGCTGGTGTTTGCTGGCAAAGCTGCTCAGCATCAATAGGCTCCTGTGGATGCCACCAAGGCACTTGCCTGTCATACTCCCAGCCCTGTGGTCACAATGTCATCCATTTGAAAATAAGAAGTCACATCCAGTTGTGATGCACTGATCCAGCAACACGTTTTTACTCTTTTCTTTCTTTGGGGAATGCACTTGCCTGATGGAAATTATTGGGGAAGCATTAAAGCAGAGGGAGTTACCAAAACTTACACCAGCTGCTCTATTTGTCTCTTCTGTTGACAGATAAAAATGCAAATCTGGCAGTGGCTGAGGACTGTAAAAGGATGAGCAAGCAGGCAGGTGGGATTTACACTGGGAGGAAAACAACAGCAGAAGTGTTGTGACAGCAGAGAAATTATATCTGGTTTGATCTGAGGGCACAGGCCCAGCCCTGGCTGTCCCAAGATCACTGCATGTTGCCAGCCAAGCTGTTCTCATGCTTAATTTACAGCTCACAAGGTTCACGTACTGTCTAATGAAAAATCTCAGTGGGAACTTGCAGGAGAACACAGAACAGCGAGCAAATTATTCACATTTCTGCAAGGAGTGGAGAGCTCCTTTCGCCCAGAGATGCCCTGATGATGACTGGCACCAAAGGCTGACATCAGGGGCTTTATGATCTCTGGATTTCTTTGGGATTGGAATGTTTTGCTTAATGTGACACCGGTCCTCACCCTTTGCATAACTCAGTGTCACATTTTCAGTAGATCAGCAGTTAGGTTTGAGAAGCTCCCCTGGAATCTGGATCCCAACTTTGATCCTGAGTGTTGCCTGGTGTGTGCAGTCATAAAGTTATGTGTGGGAAAAGCAATAGGAATTGCCTTGACTGTTAATGGTGTTTACTCCTTTTTAAATAATAAATAAAATTAAAATGACCCCAATCCATAAGTGTCTATTTAGTTTGACACAGGCTTAATAGAAAATAGAATTTTGATATGCCAATAAATATTATTGTTTGCCCTTTTCTTTGGTGCATGCTTGCCTTTCAGGTAAATTTATCTCCATGCATCTTCACTTTAAAATCATAATAAAAGATCCTGAACCCTCTGTGCCTTAAGAGTATGTGTAACTAAGAAAAATCCTCTTGCAAACCAATTTCCATGCTCTTTTAGAAGCTGATACAGAAACATTCCATACAGTTAATATTTAATACCAACATTCCATGAAAAATTCAGCTGCTAATAAATGACATTTATTTATTTTATTCCATCTGAATTGACACTGCTGTTGTCCTAAAACTGTTGATGGATAGATTATCTGAAGTGGAAAGAAATACTCATTTGTTATGGGCTGGTTTGTGTTTATAAAAGGTGTTTAGGTCCCGAAGTGAACTCAAGCTTATAAAGGAACATGAACATCATGTAAACATCAGTCCCAAGCTCCTGCTTGTTCTGCAGGGGACAGGAATCAGTGGAGTAAGGAAAAACTCCTCAATAAAAGAGGCAATTCTCACAATTATTGCTTGTAAAGACAAATCCATGCCAGTAAACCCTTCAGTGGTGCAAATTTGGGCCTCTGCTTCTCCTTTCTTATGTCCTGGCATGACACAAAATGGATTTGAGCTTGCAACACCCACATGATTTCTTCTTCTGTGCCTGAATAAAATATGCATATTTTTATTCTGTACTTATTAAAACAGAAGGAAAACATTCCAGCTGAATGCCCACGTGCTCTGGATTGCTGTGTTCTTCCAAAGACAATTACACTGTCCACTTAGAAAAGAGATGTTATAATTCCTCCACATTTTCCACAGCATCAAAATTCACACTTGCCCTTTGAAAGCTTTCATTTGCTTCTGTGTGTCAGACCCAGGCAGGTACCAGGCTGGCATTTCCTCCCTGTAGATTTTAAAAGAAAATCACTGTGTAATGGTCATACCCTCATCTCTTTTTTTTTTTTTTTTTTTTTCCTCTCTTTTTTTTTTTTTTAATAAAAATAACAGAGAAAGAGAGGCATCAAAAGCAATTTTTCATTCCCACATGCGTGTGTGGTAAAACCCAGATGTCAGGCTTTTTGTGGTGATGTGATTCATATCACTTCAGTGTGGGGTGTTAGCTCTGCATTTAGTCTTGCCTGGACTGTAACGAAGGACACCGATTACTCTGGTGATTCCAGCTAAAAGCTGCAAGAGAGGCATTAGAATACAGGAAATGTATAGGGGAATGCAATTTCAAAGTGGATGAAAAATGTGTGAGTGGATGAACATTCAGTGAGGTAATTACCGCTCAGGTTTAGTCCTGAATTTTCTTCTGCCTTACTCTAGGAAGAGCCTAATGGCCAGACCTGAGTTTTTAATGGCAACATTTGGGCAAAAAGTATGGCTATTAGGTGAGCAAATGTAGCACTTTATCCTGGAGGAGTGGAGATCACCTTCGGTGTCAAAAGTAAAGGGGAATCAATTCAGCTTTGTGAGCTGTGAAAGTTTGCAGTGGGAAATCCTGGAATGGTCTCACTCAGGAAGGAGGGGAGGGAAGATGGTGTCTGAGCCTGGCAGGAGCTCAGCACAAAATACGTGTTCAGAGACAGTCAAATCCATTGGTTCCAGCCATCCTGGGGAAGTTTTTCCACATTGCCAACTGCAGGGAAAGAGAATCCATAATTTATGCAAACCCAAGTAATTCCGATCAAAAGAGGTACAAATCCAAATGAAACATGAGAAGCATTTTCATCACCACGTGTGGAATGTGTTCCACAACAGTCAGTTGTGGAACAGGAGCCAGTTCCTTAGACTAAAAATTAGAGTTGTAGCACTGGGTGTCTCCTTCAGGTAAAGTGAGCACTCCACTTTCTGAAGAAAAATTAATCTACACAATTAGTCTACACAATTAACAGGTTCAGGTCAGTTTCTCAAATTGGGTCACTAAATGGGTGGAGTAAGAACAACATCATTTTTTATCCCAAGGCCCTCCTGGGAAAAGCAGAGGAGGTGCCTCTAGCTTTCCCTGTGGAGGGAAAACATGTATTCTAGTCTTTGAAGCATCTTCCACCTTTCGTAGACGTGTTCCAGTGAATCTGCACTGTCTGCACTGATCAAAACATTGGAGCTGCTCCTTTCTGCATGGCATCGTTCAGGTGTGCATTGAACCACACAGTTCAGCTCTCTCTGTTAGGGAATGGGGTTCAAACTCAATGAAGCAGAGGGAAAACATCTTGGTCTCATAGACCTAAAATATTTGTTCAAAGGAGGATAGTAAACCCTGCATCTTCAGTGAAAAACTCCCGTTTTAATTTTTTCTTAAAAAAAAACCTATAATTAAGGCCTATCAAAATCATCGTGGCTCAAGTAAACTTCTTCACTTTACATAGAACCAGAATATAGCTATTTTAATCTTACTTTTAAGTGGGAAAAAAATTAAGAGTGGAATGGAGAGAACAATTATTGCTGTGGCCCTTCTCAGCCCTAATTCTGCAAATCAGCCCAAACCCATCTGCTTTCTTCACCGCCTTAATTGCTTGCAAAGCTTTTTATGGCCAGTTTGGACCCCAAATTGCAATTACTGCTGCAGGCTTGAGGCTAACACGAGGAACAAAGCAGAGAGTAATGGACAGCACTCTGACCCTCCCATCTGATGTGCAGGATGAAACCAGAGCTTGTCTCCTTCCAGGCTCCAGCTGGGCCAGAGGTGGGACAGAAGCAGGGGGAGCCTCACTGTGACATGGATTTTGCATGGGGAGAGGCAGGAGCCTCAAGGCTTGAAGCAGGAGGAGCCACACTCCTGAGATCTGCTGCCCCACGGGAAGTCCTAAAAGTCTGGATCACACAGACAAATCCATCCAGATGTGTCTCTAATTTTTAATTTTGCTGTATTTTTCAGCAGCTAGATCTGCAACAGTAACAAACAGAGGCATCACATCAGCAATTTCAGGAATATTTATTTCTCTGGTTATTTACCTTTTTTTTTTTTTCTATGAGCAGGCATTTGATCCCTCAAACAATCCCAATCCAAATGTCCTTAAAGTGAACTGATGTACTGTACTTAATAGCCTGGTGACTCCTTGGATTAGACTGATCGAGTCAGTGATGAATAGGGTAAGTATAGTTAACAGCCATTCTTAAACAACTTTGAGTGTCATTAATTTTGTTATAGGACAGATTAATCTGAAATGTCAGGACTTGCTGTACTAGACCTAAAATTGTATTTTCAAACCAATTTTAACAGATTGTATTTCACTCTTGACACAAAATTCATTTACTCGCCTTAGATTGCAGCTTTTATTGTAATTGTATCAAATTAAATCAGGTCATTAGAACCACAGAAAACTAAGTTGAAGTTATAGGAGGATACTTGCCCTAAATTTCCTTCTATTTTCCTTTTAATGCATTTTTCTCCATAAAGCAAGCCTGAATACATGGACATTGCTACAGGTTAATGAGGGATTATAACAGACTTTTGTAGATATGTAAATCATATGTAAATCATGGCCAGACAGAGGACTACACCTACTCTGTGGGTTGTCTTATCTATAGAACAGAATACTTGCTTTTCTTTAACAAATTTAGTCTTTGTTTTGATTAAAGTCACAAATTAGATGTGACAGACCGTTTATTTAAGTCAATTTCAAACATACAAATAAAGATCTATGGCAAAAATAAACAGAAATTAATTCAGACCCCAGGAAGGCAGCAAACAGCATGATTAGCTCTCCTGAAACCTTTGAAATGCAGTTTAAGGATGAGTCTCTGGGCCTTTGAAAAGGACTATTCCCCCTCACCCCCCAAGTAATACATTGCAGATAACAAATAGCTAAATCAATAATCTGCTCATAGGCAAACTCTGAGCAAAATGTGTTTGGACAGAAGCATTTCTGGAATAATTCTGAATTATGAATAAATTCGTAAAAGTACCAGTCAGTTCACAGATAATTCATGAACTGAAATAAGGGCAAAATTTGTCGAATAAATTATTCACTACAAATAGTTCCTAAGCTCTCCAAAGTACTATCACACTTCATTTATCTCTTGCCTTAGGGGTAGATAAAAATACTCAGAAAAAATTATAACTAACCTGAATTTTTACCTAAAAAATTTAAGCTAGGACATCTCCTTTTGCAGTATTTTTAAGCGTAAGAAACTTGCTCAACTCCAGCTTTTATTCTCCGTCCACAGAAAATGTATTTTTTGTCAGAAGTCTCTGGCTTTTAATCTCACAGTCAGAGACAATATGGTCAAGAAAGAGCAGTAGAAGCAGCTGCAAATTTTGCACACCAAATTAGTGAGTATCAAATGGATTTTCAAGATTTGCATTCAGAAAAGAATTTCAACAGAATCAGAGAATCCTGGAATGGCTTGGACTGAAAGAGACAAAAAGTTCCTTATTAGGGGGACATCAGGACGTGTAATTCCTGGTAGCAATATCAGGAGTATAAAAAATGGCTTTTTTACTGTGTGTTGACCCAAACCAACATTTTGTCTGCCGTAAAATAAGAAAGAGAAAAAATACTCAGGAAAAGCCCAAACTGGACAAGAAGGAATAAAGGATCTCTCCAGATGTAGGCAGATGTTGTAAAACTGATTGGTGTACCAAAAACTTACAGAAATATGAAGTATTTGTGATGCTGCCCTGACTGTTCAGGATGAATCCTGGCAGGATGACGTGGCTCACTGTTCAGGATTATTTCATGGAAGAAAGCTGGTACAGCAAGAACCGGTTTGGGTTTGTGATCTTCAAACTTTACACCAGGAAACTTAAACTCCTCGTGTCAAAGGAGGGAAACGAGGCAGTGAAATTCAGAGAGTGAGCAAAATGACTCCGAGATGTACTTCCAGGACAT
The DNA here is from genome assembly GCA_013390105.1 of Tichodroma muraria. Taxonomy (NCBI): domain Eukaryota; kingdom Metazoa; phylum Chordata; class Aves; order Passeriformes; family Sittidae; genus Tichodroma; species Tichodroma muraria. The sequence continues at coordinate 19,066 of WAAG01025598.1, read as the reverse complement.
GTTTCAAACCCAAAGGAACCTCAAGAACAAAACAAATCAAAACAAAAAGAGAAGAAAAAGAAAACAAAACACCACACAATTCAGAGCTTGCGCATGGGACAGGCTATACTGGGTTTTCCTCTTGGAGCCCTGAGAAGGAAGCACCCAGGGAAGTGCATAGACATACAGAAAAGTTTTGTCTCGTTCTCTGAGGTCACATAAAATTATAGCAACCCCAATCTGCGGCCTTTCAAAATGCCACCAGGCCAATGGTGCCTGACAGAGCCCAGCAGCATTCTCCAGGGGAGCAGCTTGGTCGGCATTTAACCGAGTGCCCGGCTCTCCTTGCTTCGCCAAACAAAAACGAAATTAGACGGGTCAAACATTGTCGATCTAATCTCACTGTGAACTGAAAACAGAGGAGCTCTGCTGCCACCAGAGCAGAGCAGAGCCTGCCGTGACCCCACCATGAACTGGAGGGGATGGGAGAGCTCCAGCAGGTGCAGTCGGGGAGGACTCAATGTCGCATTCAAGTTTATTCTTTGTACGGTTCTGAGAATGGCGGGATTGTGTTTTGAATCCAATACCCCGGGGCTTTCACTTGCTTTCTCACAATTACCTGTGCGAGAAGAAGGGGGGTGGGGGGATAAAAAAGGAAAAAAGAGAGAATTCTTCTGTGGCATAGCAAGAATGGTCAAGGGCAGTTCAGATTAAAGACCATGATTGGCACAGGCTGCGGAGAGGCCAAGCCAACAAAATAAAAAATAGAATCATCCTGTTTAATAGAAACAAATTGCTCTCCACTTCTCCCTGACACAGATAGTGGGGCCATTTGTACCTGCTGCCCTTTGTTGGGAACAACAGCAAGGAAATGTACTCGTCCTGAGCAGAATAAAATTCTTTTTGTTGCATTTGACTATCTCAGCCCACAGAACAAGCAGGGCAGTTAAGCAGTTGAGCTTCCTTGTACATTTGTTTGATTAAAGGTCTGTAACACTGGCTCAGGTAGAAACAGCTCAGCTGCATGGAGCAGCAATGAATGAAAGGCTTGTTAGGGAGCAGCCAGCGAGACACGGCGGAGCTGCCTTCGGAATTACCTCTGAATAGGAGCTTGTTGTTTTGCTTGTTCCCCTCAGCATGGAAGGACAAAACTGTACATTTGAAATGACATGCCATGAGATCTGGGCTGGTTTGCATGTGTATATTGGGAGAACTGCTAAAAACCAAGGCTGGCTCTTTTGCAAGTCAGCCCATGAAAACAAATCTCCTTCAGATGTCCCCCAGTGCTCCAGGTAACATTAGCATTTCCAAAGGTCGGAGTGGAGTGTGTTAGAGCATATTTATGAACTGACCAAATAGAAGGTTTTAATTTTGATCATAAACGGGCTGGAGAAGATCCAACCAGCTGCCTAAATGATGAAAGAAATAAATCCAGTGTTTATTTGTGTTTTTTTCTCATCTTATAGGGACATGGCTCCGAATGGCAGATCTCTTACAGTATAAAAAACATTCCAGCTTTAATAATACCAGTCTCCCAAGTTCAGCAAAAGCTGCTCCTGCTGCCTCCACCTCCATCAGCTCCCATCAGGTAAAACTCAGTTATCAGCACACAAGTTCATCTATTTTGTTGAACTGATGCTGTAGTGAGTTTATGAACGTATGTACATACATATGCATGACACAAGTACACATATACATTACTTTTCTGGTGGTCTTTATATGTTGCCTGGATTCTTCTCTCAGTTTTGCTGTGTAAATGGACTGAGTCAGAAGTTTCCAGTCAAATACCTGATGTCAAAGCTAATAGGCAAAACAACTCTTGGAACACGTAAATTACAAAACAAAGCTTTAAAAAGATATTTCTTTAAACATATTCTGTGTGATTTCAGGAGGAAAAACTAATACATGATGCACACTTGAAATCTGGAAAACTTAAAAAACTTAATCTGTAAAAGTTGTATTAGTAAATCAGCTCCACGTGCACAAAGTACAGTATAGATCCATCCAAATGTCTTGCACAATTTAAGATTAATCTGAACCAAGCTTTTTGTTAAGATTTACTAAATTTAGTTATTATTGTGGTTTTTAAACCAGGAAAGCTTTCCTTCAACATTTTACTTCGCATTTCTTCCTTTGTCAACAAAATCTGGACAATTTTGTATTTTTTCATATCTGTTTTTCTGTGAATTATAGGCACATAAAAGAACAGAATCCATAAATCATCATGGATTGTAATATTGTAATTCTGGAATTTCTGGTCTGCTGGAATAGGATGTGTTTGGAATCACCAGCATGAAACGGGGCAGGGAGCCTTTGGGTCTTTCTGGCATAATGGACATATAAAAAAGGATAGACAGCACTCCCAAATGTTTCAGGGAATGTGACCTGGAAAGGTGCAGGATCATGTCAAGCAGATCAGTCTGATACTCTGTGAGGGAGGCACAAACACTTAATAACAAAAAATATTTGATTCTGTGAAGAGAAAGCAACTAAACCACTAAAGAAGGAAGACACCTGGGAATGGGAGAACATTTTCCAAAGGATGGCTGTTCCCAGTGTTCTAAGGGCTCTGATCCCTATCTGGAGGTGCCTCCCTGGATGTCAGCTCTATGGCAAACTGAGGGGAATCTTACATTTTCAATGTATCTTTGTGAGACTGTCCTCTCTTTCCTTCACCTAAACTCAGAGTCCTCGTGATCCTCAGTCCCTGCTGGAAAATATCATCTGTAGCATCCATTCTTCTTTTTTCTCAGGAGCGTTTCCTTCATTTCATGGAATATACATTTTTCCACTCTAATTTCTGGATAGGAAAGACCTTCCTTCAAATTATTCCACAAATGCAAACTAGAAAACTACACAGCAAGGAAAGCAGGAGATAATTTTGGCATGCTTAGTTGCTCCTTGCACCTGCAACAAGATTGTGTCGTGGGGAAAGTTTGGAAGAAAATAGAGGGAAGCCAAAAAAGGGGTGATGGCATCACATGCCCCTGTCAAAGAAACAAATCTCTCTTAGATTTGCACTCCAAGTCAATGCTCATTTTGAGCTGATTTCAAGTTTACAGAGCCTGATTGAAGGGCCCCTATCACCACCGCAGCGAATTTCATTGGAATACAATGCTGCCTTAATGAAGCAAGGCATACAGCTAATGGTGATTTGGTTGGTCTCAGAAATGGATAATTTGTTATCAAATCCTTTAATAGCTCATGCTGAAGTTTCTGTCATTACTTGTTGCTCCTCTCAATCTTTATTATGACAAACCCTTTAAAAATGCCTAGGTAGAAAAACGTGCCCATTAATCCTTTCAAGGAAAGGCCGCCGGTACCAGATTAAGTCAAGCTGGCATCTGAAACTATTCTTTTCTTTATGACACAGTGGTGGGTAATCCACATCTTAATCTCCTTGTTGCACAGCTTGGTTTATGGTAACCGATACTCCTGTGACTGCTGCAGACTCCTATTGTGTTACCTTGGGCAGGCAGCTCTTCTTCCTGTTTTTTTCCCCCTGGAATGTCTGATAAAGGCACCCTTGAAGTTGACCATAGTCTCTTGAGAAAGTGCTTTTCAGAGAAAATGTGATTTCTTTAAAGTTGTACTGAAGTTACTTTTGGTTTTTCCCCTGAGCAAAGCCTCGAACGGTACTTCTGCCCTCCTCCAACGCGTGAATTTCATTGCTACTTTTAAAAGAAAATCTTTGAAAGAAAAACTCTTTTGAATCCTCTATTCCTCTCCATAACCTTCTCTGAGCAACATTTATACTTTATATCAGTGCTTAAGTATAAAGAAAAACATAACTAAGGTGCTGCAAGAAGTGAAATAACTTGACCAGCATACAAAAAATATAAGCACCAGGTGTTTTAACCTGAAATGTTTGTGTTTCATACAGCTGTGTAAGTGGTGCAATATTTTGAAGAGTTTTCCTGACTTGATATTTAAAAAATCACCCTTTGCCTGCTATGGAAGCAGATATTTGCTACAATTTTTACTTTAAAGATGAAGAAAACAAGGCAGGGTGATGTAATAGCTCCTATCTGAACTCTGGGTTCATTTGCTGTGCCAAAAGTGACTGGAAAAATGGAAGCACTTTAACAAACAGTTGCAAGAAACAACTCTGTCCTTATTTTTGGTAAGGCCACTAATCTTCCTTTTCCAGAGGATGAATTCCTGATGTGCTCTTTCCAGCAAATTGAAATTTCAATACATTTTGTTAAAGGGAGAGACATTATAGATAATTCTGGAAAACACATCAAGAAAGCAAATAGAAAGCTCCTAGATGAGCTCAGTTTTTGACTTCAGAACAATTCTACTCCACTGCCTGGACCTGGAGCTTGGCACAGATGCTTCAGACCCATGAGGGCCATGCCAGGGCATGGCAGAATCATGGAAGAGTTTGGATTCCAGCAGAGGAATGTTTCTCTGGCAGTCTGGACAATGAAATATCATAGTGAACTTTGTAAGAACTTCTTGACTCCAGTGTACAATATTTCTGAAAATTTCTATGAAGGTACAAAAACGCAAAGTGATTTGATTAAGATACCTAAATTCTCAAAAATATTATTTTTCAAGTAGAGTTATAAATAAAATGTTTTACCTTAGAGTTAAAATGAAATGCATTCTTCCATCTGGCTGAATAGAATGGGGCAAGAGTTTGTGTTAAAATATCTGCTGAACAGTGATAGAGGTATTTATGTAACTAAAAGGAAGCATTTCAAAAACCCTTCTGAATTGAGGCCCCTAATAGAACCCTCTTAATATAAATTGACAGTTCACAGGAAGAAAAAAAAAAAGAGAGACATACTGTGCATCAGGTTTTGGAGCTCATAAAGGTTTTTATAAAAACTCAGCATCTTGATTTGTGTTCAGCTACTTCAAAGTTCACATATTTCTTATTTGAACTTTGCTAGGTGCAGTAATTTTCTTCTTGCTCAGGCTGGATTGGTTCTGCTTATTCAGATCTCATTAATTACAGGAAACTGGACTCATGCTCACATATCCCATTCACCCATCCTGCCCTCAGGCCAGTCAATTTATCTGGCATTTAATGAGGAGTTTTAGATTTTGCAAGTTATCAGAAGTGGGCTCTGAAAGTGTTAGCTCATGAATTCTAAATAAATGGGCTACTCTGGCTTGTTTCAAAACAGACAGCACAGCAGCTCCTTAGTCTCTGTTAAATGAATCTAAAAATGAATCTAAAATTCTCTGCAGGGTCATTTCAAAGGTGCTGTTTTCTTGTTGTTCTTTGAGAACACTGCCACTATCAGCTTTAACCTCTTTCAGTTGTGTGAGGACTTCATACATGCAATGATACTTTGTGCATTTAATTACCCAGTTTGTGGGTAATTTGATGTATCAGTGTTTTGTATCGCCACCAGCTGAGGGGGGTTCATTTAACAGCACTTCCAGCAATAACTGAGTGCTACTGTCCATGCTGGTTATTTCACACCCATCAGGATTACCCCGGGTCCAGAGCTAAATGAAGGCCATAACAATCTCAAACACGCATCAAAATCTCTTTCAGGTGCATATGACGTGTCTATTAAGCACTTTAGCACCATGCTCTCATGAAATAAAATTAATTTCAGTATGAAAATCCAGCCTTTGTCTTCTCAGGTACCTGAGAGCCATCTCTGGAAAGACGCTTGGGGTTTAGAGGCAACCACGTTTTCCACAGTGAACCCCACTCTCATTGCTAGCAGACGCTTAGTTCTCCTATGTAGACAGATTCCTGTGTTCAGAGACTTTTCTCAAGTCTCTGGGGGAGGTGAGAGATGCTCACCATCCATGCCATGGTGTTCTCCTCCAGAAACAAGTGCAAAACCTCTCCTCTTCTGGGGAAGGGCAAGTTCTGTGTCCTTCCCTCCATCCTCTGTTGGAGAGCTTTACCCCGACTGGATTAGAATGAATGCCTTTAATTCCTCACACACCTTCCAGAGAAATGGTACCACTTTTTTTCTCTAGTAAAACCAATAAGAAAATAGGAAAAATGCTGAAAACAAATTTTAAAATAGGAAAAATAAATTTTAATACTTTAAAAATGTGTTTAGTGTGAGGTCCAACACTCTGCTGCAATGAACACAGCCACACTGTGGAAACAGCAGTGCCTTGCCCAGTTCACTCCAGCTTTTCATAAGATGCTATAACTGAGCACTTTAGCAGACATTAACAATTCCCTGCTGTTAAATAAGGTTAGTTACTGGTAAAACAGGCCCTCTGGACCAAAATCAAGCCTGAAGCCTTTTTCAAATCATCCAGTATGATCCCAGGATAAAAAACTTCTTTTCAGAACTTGCAAACGTGTGCATAGGGATGTGTTTTATTTTTGTTCTGGAAGAAGAGCTGGTTTCACCTCAGCTCTGTGCCCAGAAGAAGATTGCCATCTATAGATAACTGTCCCCAACTGCACATCCCTGTGTCAGCTGGGGAGGGCTGGGCTGGGGTGTCAGGGGGAGGGGGGTGATGTGCTGTGCCCTCCTGGCCTAGGATGTCACTGGGAACACAGCTTGTGCCAATAATGCTAATTCAAGTGGCAGCTGAAACAATGGAATAGCTGATTTTTTTATTTTATTTTTTTTTCCTAGTAATGCAAAACCACTGTCAATAATTGTTGCCACTCCAGGAATACTTCAAGTAACCTTCAAACACACTCATGAATGCTCATGCGTGCTCATGCTTCAAACACTCCATTTATTCGTGCTCTCTTCTTGCGCAGACAATGTGGGGGGGAAAAAAAAAACAGCCAAAAGAAAACAAAATAATCCATGGTACTTTTGAGCTTTGCCCAGTTTAGAGAGCAAAAAGCTGAACAGGTAGGATATCACTGGGTCTCGGATGATCTGCAGGTGTAATCCTCAAGCAGAAATAACTTTCCAAAGTTATAAGTTGTTCCATGAAAACAAGGAAAAGAAAAAGGAAGGAATGTATCAAATCCACACAAAAACATTGAGCATTTGTACACACACACGCACACAGACAAAAATTATTATTTGCCATTTTAAAAACACATTATGAATTAAAATCAGTATTTGCTTGACTGTTTGCTTGTATAAAGTGGAAATATTTTCTGCAAGTATTGGCAAGTAAAAGATTTTCCCCAGGACTCCGAGTTCTAGAAAAGCTGGCTGGGAGTGGCAGGAACAGCTTGAACTATAAAGAGAAAGAAAAAAATTAAAGTACATTTTAAATGTAATATATTTTGAATGATCTGGTACTAAAAAAATATGTGACCTTTACTTTCAGCCAGTTAAAACTTTTCAGAAAAACTCTCTTTGCCTCCTGGCTATATCTGAAAAAATTCTGAGTAAACTACTCCAAACTAGCATTAGTATACTCCAAATGATGATTTCAATGGGACATGAAGAAATCTTGTGTATGAAGAGAGGACTTTATATAACTAAGTGTAAAAGATATTTCTTAAAGAGCATTTAAACAGAATAATTTTAGTTTTAAAAGTGCCTGTTGCAAGAACCAAGTATCCTTTTACTTGCCTTTGATATGCAGCCATACGGCAGCAATATGTGAAATTTGTGAAATGGTCCAAGCTGAATACAAATCAAATTACTTTGGTCTTGTCAATCTACCAAATCTTTCATCTTTTCTCTGGTCGCCTTTTCTTGCTACATTTCCTTTATCTCTGCTTGCAGTTTTAAGAAGTGAATGGCAAAGAGTCATCTCCAGTTCATCTGAAGATAAAACCCATTAAGCTGTTGTATTCACATTTAATTAATGTTTTCCAACTCTCATTTCCTATTTGCCTCCTGAAAATCTTGCCTAAAGTGCTATATGCCAAATAAAATAACTCAGGTAAGGGATATCTGATCCAAATGTTTCACAGGAGATGACTGGATAAGATAACTCTAAGGAGTTGATAATTTTTATTATTTGTGGACAGCCTTTCTAGCCGAGTTCATTCGCTGCAGACAGACTCTTATCCCTCAGGGATGAATGCTGCAAACTGAGCCTTTCCTTTTATTTTTCAAGCGTTGCCCGGCACTGATACAATTGCACTTTTATCTTTATTAATTCAGAGGGTGGGCAGTTACCCCGATAAACCAGGGCCTGAAATGAAATGAAACCCACCCATTCCTGCAGATCAGGCAGCGCTTCCTACAGCTTTGCAAACACTAATCCAGGCAAGACACGGAGCATCAGCTCGCAGGCTGGGGAAGAGGGGCATTTTCATTTTGTGGGCACCGCAAGGTGAGGCTCGTCCTGGAGGTGACAGAGGTGGCCAGGCACGAGGGGTCGGGGTCGTGTCTCCAGAGCTGGAGCTCCCAGCCATCAGTGCCATCATCTCCTGGAGCTGGGGCATGGAATCCTCCTCCTGTCAAGCAGAGCAGGGAATATCTGTAATTACCGGCCGTGTTCGTGCCCCGCTGCTGCGGCTGCTGGCACCGAAGCACAAGGGAGAGCATTGAAGCAGCCGGGCGAGGCGATGTCCGGGGCTGGGGGGAGGAGGCACCGGGGATGGAGAGCTGGGATTAAAAGCCAGAGCAGTGGGAAGGGGGGCAGCCAGCAGCCAGCGGGGGTAATCTCAGTCTGGGATCTAGGCACGGCCCAGATGAAAGAAAAATAGCAGGTCTGAGTTCTGGATTGTAATATTTGTGACGGTGTGGCTCAAAACAAGCGGTTTTGCTGTTGTGTGTTCATAGCAGGGTCCTCCTTGGAATCTCTGGAGTCAAAGGCTGGCAGGAATCAGGTAGAAAATACAAAATGCTGGTGACAACAGCAAGGAGAGCTCTGAAGAATGGGCAGATGACTCATGAAAATAACATAAGGACAAAATATATTTATATACATATCTATGCATGCACACACACAAAGCGAGCATGCTTGAAATGCTGAATTATTTTTTTTTTTAGCTCTCATTGCCAACTATTTTCACTGTTTAATTGCTATATTTGAGCCAATCACGCAGAATTAGGGCAGTGTTAGGAAATAATCTGAAATCCCCCCCCTCTTATAAAATAACCCTTCAATCATCTCAGGCTTCTCTTTAGATTTAGGAATCTTAATTCTTTTGCAAGTAGCAAAAGAGCAGATTTGAACATATCTGGTATAATGAGTACACTGCAAGGATTTTTCACCATCCTCAAACGTTTTTCCCCCAGTGATCACTGCTGTTTATATTCTTTATAACACATAATAGATTTTAATGTGAATTCTTGCTACAAAAATTTTTCACAGCATTAACTTTATCACTTAACCTCTGTGCAGTAGAATCACATTGAGTTACCATTTGTCCTCATTTTATCCATTAAACAAGAAAACTAGGCCTTTAAAACCCAGCTAAACCCTGTCTAAATTATCTGGTCTTTAGTTTAATTCTGCTTATATGCTGTAATAAAAAAACAAACAAACCCAACTTTTATCCAGCTGCTGGGTCACAAAATGCATTTCAGGGCACAGGATTTTGATGTAGGGAGTAATGTACACATTCTATGGTGGTGCCTTTTTTCACCCTGTAGAGAGGATCATCCCAGATTAAGCTGTGTTTTCTGACCTTGCAGAACTGACAGCATGATTTAATAGCCATTAGAGAAAAATGTCCCCAACTTTCTTCTGGCTTTTGTGATTAAATATTCATTTCTTGGTGGATTTGCCCTGCTACACTGCAGCACAGCTAAGCTGAACAAATTGCAATGATGTGCGTGAAATCCCATTATAACCAGTGTTAAATCCTGAATTAACAACTGGAAATTTTGCTGCTGAGCCCCAACACTTCTCAGACAAGGAAGCAACATATTTTAGGAGGCATGGACCACTCTTCTGTCATCAAAGTCCTGTTTGGCAATGGGATGGAGCAACTCAGCTGTTCACTGGAGCTGGGTACCTCAATTAGCACATGTGCAGTTAATTAAGCACAATAGGTTCTCTGTCCCATTTATGGCAGCGTGGTGTCCACGGGCGTTGGGTCGTGCCCCTTCCATGCATCACCCAGCCTGTACAAGACCCCAGCTCCATCCCTGCCATTCCTGGGGTCTCCTGCTTGCCCAGCCAGCCGGGAATCAACGCCGTGTTCACAGGGCTCAGGCGTGCACCAGAATTCCTGCCTCCTGTTGAACAACAAACTCCTGTCAGGTCTCTGGAATCAACAGGGAATTATTGAGAGCTCCACACGGTGCCGCGAGGTCATTTCAGATGAAGGGATCAGTCAGGATTTCATAAAGTATTTATTTAGCTGACAAAGGAATTCCCAACCTCCCTTTCATGTACGTTTGAGCTGATGCTAAGTTTCCGAGACAAGGCTCCGATTGTGGCTGTCACCAAACAATGACATATTTCTTTTCTTCTCTTAAATTCTCTGTATCATTCTATATAAGAGGGCAATTTGTCTGTCATGCAGCTAAAACAGGGCCCACTCACTGCCCTCATTAAACTGACAGCACAGTTATTAGCAGTAAACGAAGCCAACAGGCAATGAATTTAGCCACTGTTTTATGGCGAGCACCAGTGAGATTTTTTCAGTAATTAATTTGATAAATATATTAATTATGAATTGAGTTGACAGTACAATCAGATTGTCAGCCTTCCAGACAGGCTCTTGTGATAAGTAGCTTTGTGATGAAGTGGTCGGATTTCAGTACCTGTCATCCTCCGGTGTCAGTCTCTTATCACTGTCCCGGCCATTCACTCTGTAATTTCCTGTGTGTTGTAATTAAATGGTGGCTTTCTGATTGGAAGTGACTCCTCAAACTTAATCTCTCATTCTCTCAGAATATATTGTTTAAAAGGAAAAAAAAAAAAAAAAGACTCCTTGTTTCAGTGGCTTTTAATGTTAAAAAAGGACTTTTTAATTCCATTGATTTGGTTATTGCCCCAGTGGGTGTTTGGCAGTGTTGCCTTTGCTCCTGGCATCAGATGGGTGAAGTGTCCATGCTCTGCCACTGGCACAGTGAGTGGTGGCAGGAGGAGATGAAGCCATGGGGAAATGTCAGACCTGTTCTGCCTCTCCTCCAGCCCCAAGCAGGGAGCAGCCCAGCACAGTCTGGAGGACTTTGGGAAGGGTCACTGCCTCTACCTCTTGCCAGCTTTTCTTTATGCTGGTTTTTTTTCCTTCTTTAAGAAGTTAATTAGGAACAGTGCCTGAGGTCGTTTGGCTCAGGAGATACATGTCAAGATAAGATATTTCAAAAACACCTCCTTAATAATTTAATATCAGGTTGGAATTTGGAGGCATGATAGAGAATTATTTAGAATTGCAAATTTAAGCAACTTAGGAAGAACTCATAGAAAAGAAAACAAGCAGCATCTATCAGGATGAGTTCTTCTGTTGCTGTCTAAGCCTATCAGAAAAACCCCAGACCTGGAGAGAATATTTAACAAATGCAGCAGATGACTCTGCTTCCAGTTGCCTCATGTTGGAGGCAAAGGGTAGCAATGAAATTGGGGACTGCTGCTGGTCCTATGGAATCCTGGGGTCCAACTGTTCTTCAACCTTGAGCAGCTTAGGATAACCCAAGCCAGCAAATACTTCAATTTTAAGCACATGGGCACGGGTTGCTTCACAGAAGTTTTATAAGGTATGTGTTTAATTTTAATTTTGTACCGTGTCCTGGGCTATATCAGGAGCTGTGGGATCAGCAGGTCAAGGGAGGGGATTCTCCCCTTCTGCTGTGCTGTGTCCATCTCTTAACTTCCAACATCAGAAGTGGTCCAGAGGAGACCATGAAGATGTTCCAAGGGCTGGAGTCCCTCTGCTCTGGATCCACATTGGGAGAGCTGTGGGTATTCTCCTGGAGAAGAAAAGATTCTGGAGAGACCTCAAAGCCCATTCCAGTGCCTCAAGGGGCTCCAGGAGAATCGGAGAGGGACTTGGGAAAAGGGATGGAGGGACAGGACAAAGGGGAATGGCTTCCACTGCCAGGGAATTGGATACAGATAGACAGTTAGATAAGACAGACGGATGGGATATTAGGAAGAAATTCTTCCCTGTGAAGATGGTGAAACCCTGGCACAGGGTGGCCAGGGCAGCTGTGGCTGTACCTGGATCCCTGGAAGCGTCCAAGGCCAGGTTGGACAGGGTGGAGTCACCTGGAACAGTGGAAGGAGTCCCTGCCCATAGCAAGCGTGGAATGAGATGAATTTAAGGTCCCTTCCTGTCCAAACCACCCTGTAATTCTGTGATTTTTACATGCATGGGCTTTAATTTTAAACACATACACAGGAGTTTTTCTGTGGGGAAACTCGTGTCCACATGCAGGTGCTGTCCAGTGTCACAACCCTGCCCCAAACCAGGGCAGTGTTTTTATCAATATCTTGTTTTTCACAGGGCACAGCATCACCAGTAACTCACCAAATCATCACTGAAATGTGGCCTGGTCTCTGCTGGAGATGGCTCTGCTTGTCCCAGCTCTGCCACCAGCTCACTGCACCTTTGGGTCTCCAGGCCTCCCTGAGCATGGCTCCTTGAGGAAGTTCAAGTCCTTTGCTAAAGCTGCACTGAGGGACTCAAGGCTATGTTACAAAATGACAGATGAATCAGAGTCACATCCTGACAATCAAAGTGAAGCCCAAAAAAAGCCACCTAGAGCTGAAACAGAAACCTACTGCCAGGATTTGCATTCTACCCCACGGCCCCAAGCCCTGCAGTGAAGCATTCAGAACAGTCTTTTTGAACTTCTCAACAGGGACAGTCTTTATGGATTATTTAAACATAAAAATATACAGCTTTCTGGAAAAGAACCATTTTAGCCCTTGGGGGCTCATAGTAGCTGTGGTGTTGTAGGAAGATCTATAATTGAGCATGCTAATACTGATATGCTATTGTTTGAGAGAAATTTTGCCAGGCATGAGCCCATAATGGAAATTATGTCTTAAAAGGATCAATTTAGAGACTCTATTCTATCATTTTACTGATTTGTAGATGATTCCAAACAACAATCCAAAGCAAGCATCTACTCCATACTGGTGGAGAGATTACTCCTCACTATTAAAGATGGTTTAAATTTTGCCAAGAATTTTATTTCAGCCAATTCCCATAATCACGTCAAAAACACATTTTAAGCAAACCAGTTTCTTTATGAAGCACCTCTCCCTAAATCTGATAACCCAAAATGAGATTATTGCTTACTAAAACCACCAAATAAAAAAAACCAAAAAACTAGTCAATGCTAATTAAAGTGTGTTTAATTGTCTTTTTAAATCAGTATGTACCTATATTCTGTTACTTGGAGTAAAATATGTAATGTCTTTGACGACATGCAAATCTTCCATAATGGAATGCAGTTTCTCAGCAGCACTGAATTTTCTTGTTACTGGCTGTGTTTGGAGTTTTATGGCCAATGCTCTTGATTTCTCACATAACATAAGGCAGTACTTTCAATAAAAAATTTATGTGATGGCTCAAAAATGGTAAAAAAAAAAGTGGCATCTGACACACTTGTAAGGGTGATTAGGTGTCTCTCTCAGCAAGCTGAATAATTTTCTTCTAACAGCTTTTTCCATGTATTAAATAATGCCAAGTTGTTCCATATTCTCACTTCCTTTCTTTTGGGGCTGTCACTGATACAAGTTATCCCCGAGACAAACTACGGAGGAATTGCACGCCCATAGATGAATTTAGATTATTTTTTTGCTTTATTTATGGTATGTTATTTTCTCTTAAACATAAGCTTTAACTGCAGAGCAAGATTCGCTTTCTGGTAAATGAAAAAAGTGACTTATTCCTTAGAATATAACAGGGGCAGGCCCGCAAGGAAATACATCTTTATCACATCTGAAAAATTCAAAACCAAACTGATTATGTGTCACTTGATAAAGTGCTGGAGAAGAATTGCAGGTGTTTTCCTGTTCCCACTAAAGCCCACCTGAGCTCTGCAGCAGCAGCAGCAGCAGCAGCAGCAGCTCCCAGAGCATCCCCTGCACTCCCAAGCTCCGGCTGCAGCATGGCACTGCCAGCAATCCAAGTTGTGAGGAGATCGTAATTATTCAGCAAGGAAAATGCTCAGCATTTCCTGAGCGAGTCTTTAATCCTAGTTTGAAGTCATTGCTGCCATTGTAAGGTCCAAGTGGAAACTGTGGTGCTTTTGTGCATCTGTCAGACGCCGCTGCTTATTACGGAATCAGGAATGATAAATATGCCGAGCGCTTTGATGTGAGTATCAGCTTGAGCTCTTCCAGTGCTCAGGTAGAAAGCAGCTGAAGCTATTGTTTTCATCTTGCATGAAAGGTTGAACAGATGCTTGAAAATAAATAGGACCTGATAAAATGATAAAAGTCCTGGGATAAAGAGTGTGGCCTCTGTTCTCAGCGCCTGCTGCGCACTCAGGCCAAACCCGAAGAGTTGATACACAACTCAAAGGCCAGTACAGAGCTGCCCCTCAGCAACAGCAACATGCAGCCACAAGAGTAATAAAATCCACGTTGTCTGTCCAGATTAACTGCTGATCTTCATCTTCAGATGGCTGAGAGCAGAGAGGTTTTGCAACATCTTCTCCATCATCCTCGTGGATGAGGGCGCAGGGCTTCCCTCTGAAGAGAAGGGTTACAGCAGCCAGCCCTGCCCCAGAGTTCAGCTCCTGCATGAGACACAGAGCTGTCAGGTCTGTTTGTGGCTGTAATTAAGGCTCCAAAAGAGTCTTGAGGCACCCAAAGAGAAGTGACCTAGAAATCTGCTGTTTCTATTTTTGTCTGCATAGTTCCGAGCGGGGCTGTGGAGAGTCCCCTCAAGCAGCTCCAAGTCAGGCAGAACAAACATCAGAGAAAAATAACTGTGCAGAGTTCTCTCTCTCTGGGGAGCATCAAGATGTGTGTAAATTCTACTTCTCAAATATTTGATCCTTCTACAAGGCTGTCTGCACCTTTCTTTCTCTTATTTTCCACACCTTCATTGGTGCTTCCTGACAAGCAGTGGAGGAGCCAGCGCCTTCCAGAAGTTCTTGTGATGAGGCAGGGACAGCAGTTACCCATCCTCATCCTGCTGGATGGGCCACTTGCCATCACCATTCCTTATTAATTAAAGGCATTAGCAGCAAATCTCCAAGATTTTGCCTCTTGGCTGGAGCAAAATGTACAGATTGAATGCAAAGTGTACAGATTGTCTTTAATAACGCTTTCAATGAGACATGCAAGGTGTGAGGAGGAGCTATTGCTGGTGTTGAAACAACCCTGTAGAAGCAGCCTCACCTCCTGTTGCTTCTGTGCTCATGTTTCTTGAAGCAGATTGTGAGTTTCCTGAGGTATAAAATCTGTTTTCTCATTCCATCAACAGCTGAAATCCCTCTCTGTTTGCCTAAACCCCTTAATAAATGCTTTCCAGCTTGTGACTAACAGGTCAGTGGCAGTTCTGACCACGAAAAATGGCTCAAGATGATTTCTCAAACATGTTATGCCATCTGACTTTTACATTATAGGTCCTAAAATTGCTGTCTTCTGCATTTTTTGTATCTGTGGGACATTATATCAGCATCCAATTCACCTACACCTCTTTGCCATGGGAGTTTTTCCTGGGGAAAACAGTGGAAGTGCAGTTGGAGAGCCATCCATCTCCACCTCCCTGGTGGTTACCAGCAGCATGTCCCCAGAAGTCCTGTGAGCTCTTATCAGGGGCTTTGGAACGAAATTGCAGGCCATTGCACCACAGGGAGGAAAAAAAAAAAAAAAAAGGGCACAAAATGAAAAGGTTTTCTCATTCTTTATTACTAGCCATAAGCAAATTAATGTAATTGTCTCATTAAAATGAATGCACTTTAGTTCTTAGCATTTTCTAATATGGTTTTATTTCCTGAGGAGATTGGCTGAATTTCCACTCCACTGTGGAACAAATAGGAAAACAAGAGGCAAAGAATAGGAAAGTCAGGGAGGAAAACGTAAGTCAGAAGATCTGTATTAAAAAAAAAATATCACCCTGAGGTACTGGTCCACAAAAATGCTTTACAATAGCTGAGCACAAAATCAATTCAAAAATACAGTAGATCACAGCCCATAAATAACGTGTCCAATCAGAAAAGTGTGAGGGGAAAATGACAAAAGGAGAGAACATTCTCTGAAGGGGCAGTGAGGAGGTGGGGCGAGGAGAGCTGGCTTGAATAACTCCTCTACTGAGCCAAATCCCAGGATGGAGAGAGGGAAGGCCACTGACACCCTCTGTTCTTGCCTAACGTGCTTCAAAAAGTTATAATCTCGCTGCACATCCAGCAGTGAGTGATGTATGTGAGGTTTCTTCAGTCATGGTAAACTAAAATAGAGTTAACAAGAACTACCAAGGGTTAGCTTTTAAAGGCCAAAGCAAATAAAACTCATTACAGTCATGTTTTAGTGATCCTCTGACAAACAGGAAGGTATTATTTAACATGGTCAGCCAGCTGAGCAGAGCACAAAGTGCTTGCCTAAAGAAAAAAAGGCTTTCCATGGGTGCTGCTGGGTGCTCACAGCAAACCACAACCATCCTACATGAAGAGTGTTGCGGTTTCAGGTTCAGCTCTGTGGCTTCACATCAGTTACACGCAAATTCTAAACAAACCCCACCTTCTACCTTCACTGGGAAGCTGGAATGCCTCTCAGTGGCCAGGTGAGTACAAGAAATACACAAGTTAACAGGTTTCTACATGGCTGATTATCTCTCTAATCATATAAATATGTAGTTATATAAATATATATATTTTTTTTTAAGGTATTACAAAATTCTGAGCAACAGTACCACTGGAAATTTGGCCTTGTGGAAATAAATGTCAGGTTTTGGTTGCTTAGAGGTAAAAGTCCTCCGTCAGGCAAAAGCTTAGTGAAGTATTGAAGTAGTTTTATTTCACAGCATTTGTGTAACTTTTGGCTTGAGTAGTTCAGCCAATTGATGTGAGTGCTTGTGTGATTCCAAGGTCTGTACTCCAAACCCTTCTGCTGATACAAAGTGCCTGGGGAAAATATGGTCACATGTGGGAAACACTGCCCATCATGAAATAGAATAGGTACAGCATCCCCTATGGAAATGGAATCCTGGGTTTGGTAGGTCTGAGTCCGATTCCTGTTTGTAACATCCATCCTTATGTTGAGCATGGTTCATGATTTCATTTCTCTAGGATTAATTTTTCCCCAGTTATAAAGTGGCCATAAAGATACTTAGTTCTTAGCACTTTGAGGATCAAAAGAAATTGCTTTTATCTACCAATGCCAGACAATCGTATCCCTACCAAAGTATTCTGTTGGGTTTTTTTTACTACTAAGGTGCCAACCAGTCAAAAAGGCTTTTTTAATCATATAAATGATTATGATTATAGCTTTGTGTAAAATGAGACATGGACAAAAAGTGATGCTTTGCCCATCTTAGATGCTGTGCAGGTCCTGCCACACATTGCAGCACCTGGTTCCGCTTGCCCTGGTGGAAATCTACCTACTGCAGGAGAAGTGAGAGCCAGCTTAGGTCAAATAAGAGTTGATTAACTACCTCCAGAAATCCAGATAGATTAAAGGCTGTAATCACAACTTGTTTCTTGTGTTCTTATTGTCAGCTTTAAGGTGGTGAGAACCAGAGGGGACCGGCTGCCACGGTGGGTGACAATTCTCCTGAATTTCCCAGGTTTGAATAAGCAACTGCACTGAACTAAAATTCTGAACCTTCCGAGGTTCATCCATCACTTTTACTAAATTACCTCTTCATTCTCTTTTCTGCTAAGAATCTAATTTTTATAGCACTGTAGAGAATTTTTATAGCACTGTACTTTATCTTGTCACAGTATTTTTTGTCATTATTTTCATCTCAGTGAACTCTACAATGATACTAAATAGACTATGAGAGCCTGGCTGTAAGATAATGAGGGAGGTGCACATCTGCAAATGTTAATACCTCAACCTCCAAGACTTTTGCCTGGGAAGTCAGGGCTTGGACAGGATTTGTACCTTCTTGGGCAACACACTGAGAAATTTTCTATATTTTTCTTTTTCTCCAGAAAATTGGTTGGATCAGATGGGTTTTGGTGGTTTGTTTTTTTCTCCTGTCAGGGTAGCACCTGCAGGGTGCTGCTACTGATTTTTTATGATGTAGAGAAAGCTGAAATGGGCTGATAAAGCTTTCAGAATTAGGTGGGCTCATTTCCCAGGCAAATCCAAAGAAGAAATGCTCATTACTTGTGTGTTGGTTGCATATCTGGGGTCAGGACCACACTTGTTACAGTCCCAGGGCCACAGTCCCAAACTTCATTTTATTTAAAACAACTGAGAAGAGATAGGAAAAAGGGATGAATTGAGTTGTGTGAAGTCGCATATCATAGAATCCCAAAATAATTAAGGCTGGAAAAAACCTCTAAGATCATCAGGTACAGCCATTAATCCAGCACTGGCAGGTCCAGCACTAAACCATGACCCTTTAGACACCTCCCCACTGCCTGTGTCTGGAATTCGCTCCCTCGGGGTCTGTGCTTGGAGGAAAGTTTAGTTCTTTGCTGCTGCATAGCTGATTCCTAGGAAAATATATTTACCCAGCCCTGCCAAGTCCTTGATTGCCTTGCTCATCACCCAAGAAAAAGTGTTTTACAGGAAGGGGGAGGAGACCAAGAGGCAGCAGAAAAAAATATCTGTCTTTTTTTGCTTGTCCAGTTTTCTTCACCCTGTTTCATCCTAACCTGATGCTAGGCCCTGCAAAGTGATGGTTTTCTAAGATGAGACCAAATAAATGTGTGTAGAGGTCAAGGGTGGCAAATTCAGCTAAAGATTTTAGTTTTGCTAAATGCTCGCCCAGCCTAACTCATATATTTCATTCACCTGAATATACAATCCTGTGCAGAAAGCCTAGAGGCAGAAAAGTCATTTAGACTTCCACATCCATTAAAATTTGCTCAATTAATGCACTCTTTCATGAGACCGGAAGATCTTCACCCCCTATTACAGCTCCTGCATCCTTCCTCTGGTAGCAGGGAATGGATGTGAGGCTGCCCTGATGGTGCAGGGATGGGAGGCAGAGTAATCTGTGCTCATGGCTGACCCTGCCTGGACACCAGGTTCCCATCAAAGCTGCTCCATCACTCCCCTCCTCAGCTGGACAGGGGAGAAAAAACATAATGAGAGACTTGTGGGTCAAGATGAAGACAGGAAAATATTCACCAATTATTGTCATGGGCAAAACACTTCCCAAGACTCTGCTTGGAGAAATTAATTTAATTTA